>AYEL01092233.1:0-28399 GCA_000484575.1 Olivierus martensii | reverse complement strand
TTGTTGTAGAAGTGGAATTTGTAGTGATAATGTGTAAATGTTTATACAACGTCTCTTATGACGTCATTTTTGAGTTGTTTATTTTTGTAGGGGTTGGCTTCTCTCCGTTCTATATATTCATTACAGCTGAAGTTGACCTACTGATAAGGTCGAAAGCGTTTCTGGTAATAAAGTATTTATCCTGTTTAGAGCTTTGTTTTTTTGTGTGCATTTTGTGAGTGTAACAGGATGGTTTTAAAGTTCTTATATTTCTACCCATCCCTTTCATGTTATAAGAGACAATTATATATAATGTACCCTTCTCCTGCTATAACTTAATATCATACCTAAAATGTGTATCTCCCTGACTTGATTTATTAATGCCATATGTTAAATTTTCACTATTTCAAAACTGACAGTGCAATGAAATCTAAAAATGACTAGTACCTTATAATTCAATATATAACTTACTTAAATTTTATTTTTATATTTTGTTATAATAAACAGTTCATGTTTTTAATAAGTGAAACAAAATGTAAATAATTACTGTATTTCTTTATTTCTAAGACTAGGTTTTTCCTCTATTTTTTAACATCATTGAAATCAAGATATTACATACAATTGATGTCAAAACAAACATATTCTAATTTGAAATAAAAATTTTTTTTTAATTCATTGCTATGTTGATTGGAAATAACAGGGTTTTTCCAATAGCAATCATTATTTAAATCATTACAATATATTCATATAACAAGACAAAAGTTAAAAGCATAAATGAAAATTAAATTGTAAAAAAGTATCACTGTTATTTATAAAATATGAAATGTATTCAGCAGATACTGATCAGTAGAAGTGTAAATTTAATGTTCAAGATAAATGTATAATAATTATTGATATTTGATTATTGATTAGAATCATCAGAAAAATCACACAAACTTGATTGTAATATTAGAGATGATAATGTCTATATCATACAATAATTCCCAAACATTGCAGTCCATTAGTGCATTTTTTTTGTTAGATGGTAACAAAACATCTATACAAAAAGCATCAGAAAATAATATTTTGCTTTATATAAATTAAAATATGAAGTAATCATTATCAATACATTACTTAAATATTTAATAAACAATGGGTGTTTTATATTTTATATCATTTATAAAGTGTATGTTTATCTTTTTGGAAAATATGATTGCATTAATTTGTTTAAATAAATAAAATTAATTTTATAATTATTGATCAAAATATTGAATTCTATGATGTTTTGACTAATTATAGATGAATAAAAAATGATTCTACTAATAAATCATTCATTTTTATTTTTTTGGATTTTAATCCTGGATTTATAAATTATAATTTGTCATCCTTGTTTTATTATTATGGAATAATTTCTATAATTTTAAGATTTATAATCAATAAAATCAATTGAAATTTAAAATATTGTACTTATTTCTTTTGCAATACAAAAATATCAAATAGGGAATATGTTATGTATTTTTCCTTTCAACTTTTATTTATACAGTTTTGAATTGTTGATTTTGTTTTATAATTATAAATAATATTTGGCTATAATTATTATTATATATATAATTATAATAAAATAATTTGCTGTAATTTTTTATGAACAATTATGTTAAATAAAAAAATTTATTAAAAAAAAATAAAATTATCTCATCCCAAAACTGAAATAAGATTAATATAATAGAATATAAAGCAAAATTAATAAAGTTGAGTAAAAAATAATCCAAATTCTACTTATACAATCTATTCAAATAATCTATTGTAAAAATAATTTTAAAAAATTTTGGCATTTGAAAAATTTAGGAACCATCATTGGAAGTATATATTTTCAATCAGTAAATGCAAAAACAATTGATTTGCAATAGCTCCATTGATTAAATCAGGATTGAATTTTTTTAAGTGTTTTTTGTTACATTTCCATGACATGAAGACAGGTAAAAATCTTAAACTTTTTTCGGTTATAACAAAAATAAATGATTTTATGAAAGGAAAAGAAGTATAGATTTTATATCAGGATTAGAGTTGGAGTTTGTATATTTTTACTGAAACCAACTCCAAATTTGATTCCATACAAAATTGCTTTGATTCCAACTCCAAAATGCTGGTTCATATACAATTCGGGTTTCATTCCCTTTAATTTAAAATAAGTATGATATTTTGATATTTAAATTAAATTATATGTTTGTTTTATTTTGATAATCAAATTAGTTTTTGTACAGATGACTATGACCATAATGATAAAAACATTTCTGTAATCACTTCTTTCTGTAATTAAATTTTCCTGATAGGAAGTGCTCTTTGTATTATATTATTTTTTATGCACTTCTTTCTGTTTTACATTTGAAACATCCTTTTTATAGCATTATAAACAGACATAGTTTATGATTATATAAGATGTGTATAATATTTTAATTATTGATTTAATTATATTCAGATTTATAAAAATATATTTTCTTTCTTCTGTAGATGTATACACCTTTGCATGCAGCAGCTGCCAGTGGTCGTGTAAATGCTATAAAACTATTGTTAGAGTTAGGAGCTGAATTAGATATTGTTAATGCTTTTGGCAACACTCCGTTACATATAGCTTGTTTAAATGGTCAAGAAGAAGTTGTTGAAGAGTTAATCAGTGCAGGAGCTTCTATAAATGCTGTTAATCATCAAGGACAAGTAAGTTTAATCTAATATTTTTATATCATCTAGAAGAAAATACAAGCCTTTAAAATTTTCTTCTAGACTCTATAAACTCCAGCAAGTTAATCATCAAGGACAAGTAAGTTTAATCTAATATTTTTATATCATCTAGAAGAAAATACGAGCCTTTAAAATTTTCTTCTAGACTCTATAAACTCCAGCAGGTGTAAAATTAATTTTATTTTTATATCATTATAATAAAACTTAATTGTTAAGTAAATACCATCTTTAGTGAAATATGTAATTATTTTTCTCTCTGGCTTTCCTTCCTCAGAAGCAGGATCGCCAAGAGAAATTTTCGGGCCTGTGACAAGTCTGTGGTCCTGGTCCAAAAATTTTTATTAAACCATATAAAATATTAAATATTTATTTAAAAAAAGTTACAATAAATTCTAAATTTGATACATTATATATTGCTTTATTATAAAATAGTTTATTTTGGCATGACTGCATTGGTTGCTTGTTTCGGTGATAGTGTGCTCTGGCAACAGCCTGTGAACTATCAGACACATAATGTGATGTCAGAGCCCGACAGTTGGGCCCTTTTCGATGCTGGGCTTGTGACAAAAGTCTCGGATGTCACCCCATCTCGGCAGCCCTGCTCAGAAGCATTAAAAGTGTGACAAAATTTTTATAAAACCAATAATCACATCTAAAGTTAAATTAGGGATTACATTATTATTGAATTTGTTCATTATTTAATAATTTGGAGTAAAATTTTATTCCATTATTATTTCAGTACTGTCAGAATTAAATGTTATACATATAATTTGCAAAAAAATTCTAAAATTATGGAAAAATACAAGAACATTATTTCAAAAATTATAATATTTATTAAATACAGTTGTTAAGTTATTGACTTATGTAGTTTTGAATTCCACAGTTTCAAAGTTACATTGATGCTTAAACTTTTTTATATGTGATGAATTTTTACAAAATGTGAATTAAATTTATAATTTACTTTTTTGCAAAAATATCATTCCAAGCATTAAATTTTTATATCTGCTCAGAATATATCTAATAATTTTTATCTAGCCATTTTGTTTATCAATATGCCTATTTACATATATTGAATTTAAATAATGTTGGACTTATATGGTTTTTAATTTTTGCAGAAATTTTCTGAACAGATTAACTACATAAGTAGGGATCTCCTGTATCTACTAGAATTAATCATAAAACTATACCACATTTTATCAATTTTGAGATGCACATTTTTTTCACATTTTGTCATCTCAAGTTAAGTTTATGTCTTAAAATTGATGGTATCTTACAATTGAAGAATAATAATAAAATATTTAGAGTGAAGCATGGCAGTCCATGAATTGTTACAATTACCGGTATAACAATAATAGCAACATTGCCTTAATCATATGGCAGTCGTGCTTGTGCTTGTTTGAATTTTGCATCAGCAGGGCATGATTCTGGCAAACTGAGATATTTGTTTATTTTTAGTGATACCAGATAAGTACATGTGTTGAATTTTATTGATATTTGGATTCCTAATTAACACTTAAAATGCTTTCAAAAAGAATACATTATGATGCTGCATTGAAATGAAAAATTATTTTGTATGTAGAAAAACAGAATAGTAATCAGTCATAATTTGATATTAGTGAAATGAAAATCCATTTTTAGAAAAATGACTGCATTTCTGTATTTATTTGCAATTTTTTTATTGTATTTTTTCTTTTTGCTGAAAATAATATTGCATCTTGCAATTGATGACAGATTTGATGAAATATGGTATTAATAAATATTTCTTATGAATTTTTTAATTCTTTTTGACCATTAAAATATGCCTGCATATTTAAATTAACTTTAATTTGAAGGTTTTCATCATTTGGATGAAACTTTGTTTTTGTATAGTTTACTCATACAGCAGAAAAAACTTGTTCTGATCCTACTCTTGTTGCTTATATTGTCATTATATAATCATATGCAAGATGTAAATATTTTCTTTTGTTTTTTCATAAAATAATAATTTATGAAAAAACAAAAGAAATTCTCAATATTCTCTTTTGCTTTTGCAAAAATTGTAAATAACTTCCAATTTTTAAGTTTATTTTTATTTACTTATTAGCTGAAGTTTTTCTTTCATTTATAATGCACATGCAAGCTGCTCTTGTGTTGAAATCACATCTTACTTATTTTCATTAGTTGTGATTTTTTTATAGAATCTTATCCTCATTATATATAACTATTTGTGTGTACTTAGAGGTTTTTCCCTAGAAAAATCATCACACATTATGTCATATGTTTACACCAATAATAAAAAGGCAGAAATATCACTAAATTCTTCTTATTTTAAAGATGTTTACTAATAATTAGCAGAAAGTCTGAACAAAATAGAATATTCAGTCATTCAGTGTGCAACAGAAAAGTAATATATAATAGAATTAGTAAATGTTACTTATTGAATTGAGGATAATTTGTAGAATTCAGGGCTATTACAGAAATCATTTAGTAGAAAATTTTAAATTGTTCAGAAATATAACAAATTTTTAATAATCATATAAATATAACCAGGAAATCAAAAATCTGTTAAATCTCCACTTAATTCTTATAATACAGTTTCTCACATCATATGATAATTTCACACATTAATCAATTTTCTTATTGTGGTCAGACTATTTTTTAAATACTTATAATGTAATTAAAATAATTATTTTTTAAAATCTGTTAACTTTATTAACCAATTTATTTACTTTTATTCAAATGCTTATTTCATTTAATATTAATTTAATTGATAACAAAAGCCCTTCATTAACTTTTTCATTTTTAAAATATTGATGAAATTGTAAATAATCTCTCTTCCTTGGTGGTGAATTAATTTTTCATGTCCTAAGCTGGAATTACTCTCCATCATAAACAAAAACCAAACCAAACCAAGAAAACTAAACTTACTGTAGCCCTCTCTTATTGAGAATACTATTTGATAAGTATCCTCTTCTCATTGGTTGAAAATGAAAGGAAAACAGCATATACAGAGTAAGCATTCTATAGCTTTATAATTATTATTGTTGCAGTTTTGGAAATCTTATTAGTTTTCCTTAGTCATCAAAAATTTTGTTTGGATTACAAATAAACTATACTAGGTCAGAATAATTATTATACTTCCATTTATGTGAGAAATTTATTTATTTTTTAAATTCAAAACTTAGATTCTTGTATATACGTTATATTCCAATAAACAGCACTTCAAGCAGTTAGTTAACACAATTATTTAACAGCACTTCAAGCAGTTAGTTAACACAATTATTTATTTATAACAATAAATAATTGTGTTAACTAACTGCTTGAAGTGCTGTTTATTGGAATATAACGTATATACATAGTAAAAAAGCAGTAATAATTAGAAAGTCTTAGATTCTTGTTTTAATAGTTTATCTAGAATAAATTTTAAAGTAATATTGATATTAAATAAATTGTGTCAACTTATTATATTGTTTTTACAGCAAGTTTTATAGGTAAATATAGTCAGTTTTCATTTAACATCAAGTCTAGATTCCTGAAAATTGTGGCTTTAATTGAAGTAACATTAACTGAAACCAAAAACTATATAGAAGACGGAGTATAGAAGTTCTGTATTTGGTAATTTTGTTTCAATTAATGAACAAAAATTACTTTATTTTTCATTAATGAATTCATTTCATTAATTCATTCATTTCATTATTTTGTTCATTTCATTAATGAACAAAAATTACTTTATTGTTCATTAATGAAATGAAACAGAAGCATGATTCAATTATAAAATGTTACATAGTAGTTATATGCCATGCCTTATGAGTAAATAAAATTATTCTAATAAAAAGTCTTATACTTGACAGATGTTATGTTAATGATGTTTTTTTTAACATTCTACAAACTAATTAAAAAATGACTGAATATACTTACATTTCAATGCTTAAATCACATTATTATATTGTAATTATAGGATATTATTATTTATTTATTGTATTATTTATTTAATTTCATTTATTTATAATAATTTTATCAAAATATTCCATAATTTGTAATTTGTTTGTTTCTGAACAATATATTTGAATTTATTATGATTTAATTGCTCATTAAATTATTAAAATTAATGGTTCTCCCTCATTCTATACTAAGCTTCAGTTTGTGATCATTCAGTTTAGATATTTTGATCTTATGATAGCTATTATGATATTCCAAACTTGGTTATTTTCATAGCATATTGACTAAAAATAATTTTTGCCACTTGGTTGGGTTCTGGGTTCAATTCCGAATGATTTTACATCTTAGAAACTCGGTTCAGTTCTAGATTATTTTATAATTTTGAGAAACCAGCATCAAATCGAGATGATTATATCATCTTAAAGGATTCAGTTTTCCATTATCTATTATTACTACTTTTATTTTAATTCTAAATAAAATTTAAGCACTTACTGCAATACAGGAGAAAAACTTTGATTCATATAAGAATTAATGTTTTCGGCATATTATGCCATCTTATAGTATAAATTTAAAAGTTTTTCTTTAAAAATTTTTTGTAGTGAACGATTTTAAAACTTATAAAATGTTATTTAATATAAAAAAATATAGTATAAATTTAAAGAAAAACTTTTAAATTTATACTTTATTTAAAATGTGATGTGTATTGTTGTTTCTGTTCTATTGAAAACCAAAAGTTTACAACAGAATCGAATCTGAAGATGGCATAATATGCCAAAAATGTTAGTTTTTATATGAATCAAAGTTTTTCTTCTATACTTCAGTAAGTGCTTAAATTTTATTTAGAATTAAAATAAAATAAAATAAGGTAGAAAGCAGTATATAAAATAAAGCAATTATTACTACTAAAATTATTGCCATTGTGAGTCATTTTTGACTTGTGGTGGAGTTATCAAGACATAATCCCATTGTAAGTTGATAACAGCCTATATACTGTATATATTATGTACACAAACAAACATTATAATAATTTAATAAAATTTAGTAAAAATTTCTATATAGAAAAAAAAAATGTATACTTACAACAATTTATGTACAATTAAAAATTCTTTTAAGGATCAGGTTATTATTACAATTTGATTAATATCAATATATAATTTTCTGCAAAAATAGATTGAATATATTTCTGTTTTAGTTTATATCTGCACAAACTTTTAATTGAAGTTAATTTTAATAAAATCAATTATCAAAAATTTAATAGTCTATATAAAATTGGATAAAATTTTAATACTTACATTTCATAAATGCCTTTAATTAAATAGAAATCTTTAATTTCGAAAATTTTTCTTCTTTTTTTTTGTAATTAATTAAATCAATAACAAAAATTTTCATTTAGGAAATTTATCAATAGACAAAAATTTTACTTTAAAACAGCTGTAATTTAATATATTTAAAAAGTATATTTTCCATTCTGATTTTTTGTTAAATAGATGCATATACATACTGTAAGATGTTATAAATATAAGCTATATATATTAAAAACACAAACTTATATCTGTAGACATTACTGATATTTGAATCTATCTCTGACAGATCAGTTAAGTCATTTATATATATATAATTTTTGTTTGCATCTACTCACAATACATTGATTGTTTTTAGTTTTTTTATTTCTTAGTTATTTGATAAGAAAATATAAAATCAAAACATAGCAATTGGTATTTTCTTAAGTTACTCTCAGAATGATTTATTGGTTACATATCAAATTCTGACATTAAAATATTAATAATTATACAAAGAATATAATTAAATGCTGATTAATATTCAAAATGGACATTTTTTGATTAAAAAAAAAGAAAAAAGAAAAGAAAAATGTATCATTGAAAACTTATTTGTTAATAATAATTATTTTTTGGCATTTTTTTTCTTATATGCATATTATAACTATCATTACATATTAAAAATTAATTTACATATTTTCATATTAAATGGAAAAATTTTTTAAATTTATAAATTATCAAAATTCAATTAAATACCACTAAAAAATATTTATGTATTTAAATATTTAAATAGCTTATAAATACAGAATATTTTAATTAAATTGATATTGTTTAAAATATAATTATTTTTTCAAAATGTCTTTCCAAAATAATTTTATTAAAATAATTAATAATAATTGCAATAGATACTTATATCAAAAAAATTGTTATTTTGCTTAATTCTGTTCAACAAAATAACAGATTTAATTTAACTTTTAAAAAATTGTATAACAGATTTTTTTTTTTATCACTGATTATTTTGTTATAGCATATTCATCAGCTTATATTAAACAAGACTTTTACCTTTCATTCACATTAGTATGAATTGATGGTACTTATTGCATTATATAAAAATAGTGTATAATTAAAAATGTAATAACCAAAATGTTGATTTTAATATCAATTTGGAACTGCAGAAATTATTCCTATTTTAAAAATAATTAAAATAGGGATAATTTCTCTAGTTAATTAAAAAGCCTACAAATAAATTATTAGATTTTTCAAGTTAACCAATATATTGAAATAATGAAGCAATCAAAATAAGAAAATATTATTAATCAGAAAATAAATTAATATAAATATTGATCCAGTTTAAAAAATCATGTTTTGTGCAGCTTGTAAGTTAATTTTCTTAAATAAACTAAATATTTTATAAATTTTCCTGCATATACAATCCTTAAGTATTTTTTC
This sequence comes from Olivierus martensii, assembly GCA_000484575.1. Classification (NCBI taxonomy): domain Eukaryota; kingdom Metazoa; phylum Arthropoda; class Arachnida; order Scorpiones; family Buthidae; genus Olivierus; species Olivierus martensii. The sequence continues at coordinate 19,061 of AYEL01092233.1, read as the reverse complement.
CATTTTTAAAAGATATATCTGAAATTAAAATCAAATTTCTTGTAAAAAAGTGATTCTTAAAATAAATTTTAATATTCCAATAATTACATATAATTACAATAAAACTTATTTTAAGAAAACCTTGTTTTGTAACTTTATAAATTAATATTGTTTTGTCTAGTAACTATAATAATTATGAAGTGTTAGTAGAATATGTTGCTCAGATGCAGCACATGATATTTTAAACAAATTAGCCCTGTGATAATCATCTGATTGTAAGATTAAATATTTATATAGGTTTTTAAATTAAAAAACAAAATATTTTATTTTATTGTTAAATTAAATTAAAAAAGATATTTTATTGTTTAATACCATATTTTCAGAATTTTGAATAATCCCACTGTTTTAATTTTATAAATTAATTAAATTTAAAATCATTATAAATTATTTTTTTCTCTAATGCATAATTTTATGTACTGTCTGTCCAGCTTAGCCACCACTGACGCAAGTACCCATGCACTAACTGAACGAATCCAGTGATAAAATAGGGATGACAGCTTCACATATGGATGTTTTCAAACGGAAGATAACTGAAATTGAATAGAAAAAGGTAAGCAAAAACACTAAGATGACAAATAACAGAAATATGCAAAGAAAAGTAAATTGAAACCGAAACCAAAACTATTCCCTCCCGTCATTATACCTATTGTGATTTTCTCTTTCGCGTTTGGACTCATCCACCTTAGCTAGGTGCGGCTTTCGTGGACGGACAATATTTTCACTATAGTTTAAATAATAGAAATATAATTATAAAACTTTTCTTAAAATTTTATAATTATATTACTATAAAACAGCTAACAAAAAACAAACAGAACTGTTACAAATCTTCAACAAAACTGTGAGAAACTCTAAAGCAGCAGTCTTTTTTAATCATATATCCCTTTATCAATAAAGAAAAATATGAAATTCTTCAAATTCTGAAAATTTCTCATGTACCTCTAAAATTATGTGCACCACATTCTGAAGACATCCTCTAAAAAGGAGTGAAATTTGCACTATGATAAACTTCTCTTACAAATACTTTATACATTTTGATTAGGACATCAGCCTCTTCAGACAGGCAGGATTGAGCGTAATAATCAACATACCAAGACAAGTACTTTGAAAAAATTGATAATACATTTTAATTGTTTATCTTCTTATAATTTTTCTTTTTTAAAAAGGTCATTAAAGAGAATATTAAGAATGAATGCTTTGGATTATTACATAAGAACATATTCATGTAATGATGTCCATTTCTATTAAAAAAATTATATATTATATATATGATAATAATAATATTTAAATAGGCATTTTAATATTAAAAAATAAATTGCTTGTACATATATATATTCAAATGTTCTATTATGGAAAAAAGTAACATGAAATTTGTTTATTTGCAGCAAGAAATCATTGCAATATTTGTAATTTTAATTTCATTCTAATTTTTATTGCCAATTATTTAAGATATAATAAAGAAATGAATCTGGGACATTTAAAAATCTTTCAGATAATGCATACGAGATAAAATATCAATAATTAAACATTACTCCCAAGTTGTAGCTATATATCTCATTTAATGTACAACCCAAATAATCAGGAAGATACTATATTACATTAATTATGTCAAATATTGATATAATTAATGTAAAATTAAAAACTATCTTGAAATATTGTAATGAAAAATCAATATTTCAATCATATTATATTATCAATATAAATCATATATAAAATGCAATATTAATAAAAATAGGTTTTAATAATCTTAAATTCACTGCAAAAATTTTACCTAAATGAAGCTGTAAGATTGTCTGATACAAATATAATCAACTTAGATATTTCCAATAAAATTTGTAAGAAAAACTGTACAAATTTTCAATTTATAGATGCAAATATGAGAAATTCTGTAGTTAATTAGATTATTATTGATATAGTACAGTATTTGTTAACTTGGGACAAATTTGCAGTGTTGGGGAAGGCTCTGTGCCAGTCAAAATATTTTTATCATACAAAAAATTTATTTTGCATTTTGTTTTCATCTTTTAAATTGCGATTTAATTTTGTTTACATTAATTTTGGCTATAATTTTTGATGTTCTTAGAATAAAAACATAAAAACTAAATTAAAATTATTCAAGGAAATATTTATATTATTATACAAGCATATATAAATAGTAATTTGAATAAATACATTAGTAATTTAATAAATTATAATATCATTTGCATTTCTATAAATTAGCATCTATTATGTTAAAATAATATTGTAATATTTTGATCGAATTGAAATATTTTAGAACTTATATTTGTTATCTGTAGCAAATTAACAGTTGAAATATCAAAAACTTATGATCAGAATCAATTTTCTTACAGTATCAAAACAAGAAAGTGACCTTGCCAACTAGACTTATTAACATACTCATAAATAAATCAAATGAAAAATATCAAACAGAAAATACTGAAAAAAGTATATGATATATTCTTATAAGGATTAGTTGCCACCAGTAAAATTAACAAAAAAATATTGACAAATAATGTGAGAAAGCTGTTCAAAAAAAATTTCTAGTTTTCTATTATTGTCTTTTAAAAGTTTCCTTTAGAAAATAATTTTCTGGTAAATTTTATTATGTTCCCATCTATAAAAGAACATATTATGATCTAATTTATAACTGACCATGTTATTGTGAAGTACATATTTTTGTAGTAAGTATTTTAGGCCAATATTTATTCTATACAAAAATATATTTGTTGTTTGTTAGATTGGTTGAGAAGTTTCTTCAGTCCATAGCTGCATTTTTATTCTGGCATTTTCATCAATGATAAATGACTAGCACTTTAGAATCAAGCAAAATTGACAATCAGACAATTCTGAATCCCCGAGAATGTTGGATTTTATACTGTTAAAATATAAAAAAATATTTTTAAATAGTTTTGTATTTAAAAAGAACATGTTCAATTATTCAGGGATGGATTATCCACTAGGTACAACATGCATGTACCTAGGAGGCCCCAAAAGAAGGCTAAAAATTATTGAACAATTTTATAATTTATTTAAAAAAAACATGTGTATGGGCCTCAACGATCTTAATCAGGCCATGAAATCAAAAAAGGTGCTTCCAGGCATTAGAGACAGCGTCCGTTTGATTTTCGTTTATAACTTTGCCTTGCGTGTTTCCTTTAAAAATTTGTAAATCTTCTGCAGTTCTTATGCTCTAGAATTAATAAATTATATCTATAATTTATCAATATAAATATATTAAATTTTTATCAGAATTTAATTTATTAGTGTTATAAAAAAATATATTGATAAATTAAATTCTGATAAAAAAAATATCATTAGAAAAGAAACATCTATTTCAATTTTTTAGAAACTAATACTATATAAAGAATTTTTTGTTTAGATACTTTAGATTTTGTTGTATGCTAATATATAATAATATCAAAATATTCCAGGATTTATTTTTTGTTTTTTTATAAAATGATTATGGAAATTTTTGAGGAAACTTATTAAATAATATCTTTCAAGAACTTCATTTCTTTTAGACACCTCTACATTATGCTGCTGCTTCTACACATGGTGCAGGATGTTTAGAAGTATTGCTCAGGGAAGGATCTGATGTTAATGCTCAAGTAAGAAATATCTTAGTTTTTTACGCTATAATTAAAAGTTGATTTTATTTTTATAATAATAAAATTATTCAGTTGGAGAATAAATAAGAATTTTATTTTGGTTTTCAATAAATTTTATCTTTGTATTATATATTTAATAATAATGCTACACAAAAGTTTTTCATTGCCAATATGTAGAAGCAAATATTTATTAATATGCTATTTTTTAATAGTTTTTTATATATTAATATAATTTTTATTGAGAATTACTTTAATTTTATTGAATATTTCAGAGTCGGGATGGTCGAACACCTCTCCATATGTCTGCAATTCATGGTCGATATGCTAGAGCACAAACATTAATTAGTAGTGGTGCCTTAATAGATGGAATGGATAAAGATGGATGTACTGCTCTACATATTGCTGCACAGAATGGCCATGAATTACTTGTTGGTTATTTGCTTTCAGTTCAGGCTGATCCTAACAAGTAATTAAATTCAATTTAATTATTCATTTAAAATATTTTATATTTTTTAGTTTTAAAAAAAATCTGAGCGTTAGACGGAGCAGGCGTGTCTAGCATAGCTAGGCGGTGGAGCGCTAAAGGTTAAGACACAATGATCATAATTCATATAGTTGATAATAGTTTTAGGAAATGATTATTTTTTATGGTTTGTTGGTAAAAATGCAAAATCAATCCCTTAGCTAATTTATTTTCAAGCTGTAAAAGTACATCTTACAATACAAACAGAAGATTTGATTCAATAAATCCCATTTATTTTATATTCTATATAAAGTAAATGGGATTTTTGAATAACACATTTTATATTCTATATAATGTGTACAATAACAGTTTCATTTGGATGCCATTTATTTGATTACATACAAAGATAATGCAATGAATTTAGATTAACAATTAATCAAACTTTGTTGAACATTTTTGTACAACATTAAGTGCCTTTCATAGCATTTCTGGCATAGTAATGGGAAATTTTCTAATAACAAAAAATGACTGTATCATTAGTATGGTCAACTATAAAGAAGTTTTTTCAATAATCCTTTTGATGCCAATCAGTATGTTAATGCAGACTGTTGTATATCAACTATTTTTCAGGAATAAGCCTAGCTCTTAAAACTATTTTAAAAATTAAATTTTGATTAATCTTGATGTAGAAATTTAGATTATTTTTTTGATTTATTGATTATATACTTAAGTATCAATTTACATGGTAGATTGGTTCTGCAAAAATGTTGTATAAATGAAAATTGTGTAAATTGAAATTAACATTTGTATAGAAAATGAAAAGATTAAATTTAATTGAGTGCTATAAAATCTATTTTTTTAAAAATGAACTTAAGAATTTATCTTTGTATATAGATACAGATTAGAATTTTAAAGATAATAATTTGAGTATAGTTAAAAAAGAGAAAAAGATGTAGGTGCAGAATCTTCGAAATATATGAAAATAGCTTATTCTGTATCTTTTTGACTCGTTAATATAGAAACATTCTATTTCCTTCTCAGTTGAAAGTCTTCACTATTACTGTTAACTTTCTCTATTTCTGTATTTTTTATTTTTTTTTAATTTATTTTGAAAAAAGATTTCAGAATCAATAATAAACTTGTGGATAAACTTAAATATTACCAGAAATTGATTAATTAATGGGAAATAATTTATTTAAAAAATTAAGATATTGTTCCTACTCATTGCTTTTAATGTATTACTCAGATTTATCATTAAAATTATGTTCTAAGAATATTATTATATAAAAATTTTTATGATTAAAATTGTATATTATGCTCTAAATGTTATAAAATATTAATGTTATTCAACAATATTTTTTCCTCTATTTTCTTTGTTGCAGAAGGATTTTAAATTGTTCTATGTTATGCATTGTGTATCTCCATTTCTCCAAATTACTTCTATGTATATTAAATAACTATCAAATTTTATTTATTCATAATTGTATGACCTTTTTTTTATATAATAGTTTTTAATCACTTCAGCTGTTCCACCTTATTTTAGATTTTTCAATATTCCAAAAGAATTTTACTTCATTTGATTTTATATCTTCATCCTAATTAACTGTTTATTGGGTTTGTTAACAACATAATTAATATTCTAACTAACTACTGATGAATTAGCTGATGAATTCCATTGTTCTCAAACAAAGTTCTTCACAAACATATAAAACAAGAAAAATCCAGTACACAAATTCTCTTCACTTGTGTCAGCCGAATGGATGTGTTGTAAAGCATTTGCTTAACTTGGAGGATCTGGGTACCACACCTCCAATTTATCAGGAGTCTGGGCCCAATCTGTTGAATCTTTCTTTTACTCTTTCAGGTAATCCCATCATGGTTGTTGATTATCTTGTGGTGATCTTTAAAAGTGGCCACCATAAATTTAGAATATCCCTTATGAGATATAGCAGTTTAATAAAACTACCCTAACCTCTTCACTTCTGAAATCACACTATCACACTGCAATTTTACACACACATCAATAATATTTTTTAATCTTACTCAGTTTTATTAGCCACACTCAGTAAGCCTGTCTCTAGAACTCCTATTTTCATATCTCATTCTACCCTTTATATATACTTATTACTTCGAATTTAAGCTGCAGTAGGATTTTAAAATTGGAAAAAATAAAAATGATTCTATAATAGATATTAAAAAATTTTTATTTACTTAAATAGGTACTAATATACATAATAAACTACCGAATAAATTGTAATCAATACTTGTGTGGAGCCTTCAGGATAAGTCAGGCACAGGCTTAAGCCTTAAATGCCTTAGTCAGGATTTCTGACACCAGAGTTGGGTTAGAATGTGTCCCAACAATACAGTTTGATTCTGGCCGAAAAACGTGGTTGTGGCATGAGTAAGAACGGGGCAGGAGAGCCAGTAGACACAATAAGTCACACAACTCAAATTAACATTAACAATAAACATTTAATGAGAGAGATTCCTGTACATTATCGTACATGTCAACAGTTTAACACATTGGTGGAAGGATAAATATCTTGTCGTTGAATTCTTGACATTGATAAGACAATCGATAGTCTATCGGTGATCACAAACATACAAGATGATTTTGATTATGGCGAAGAATAACAGAAACATTTTTATTTACTTAAACAGGTACTAATATATATAATAAGCTACCTAATTTATTGACAATCTTCTTCAGATATACTATCACTTTCGTTTTTTAAAAAAATAGCCAGGTATCTTCTCCCAAACATGTTTTAATCAATCTTTCATTAATTCTGTTAACTAATACATTAACTATTTTTACAGCACTAATAAGCAGACTAATGTAATTTTACAAAACACGTTAATAAGAAAAACATTTCCAGCTTTTATGCCATCCTTAACTCAGTTGTAAGAGTTGAGGATAGCATAAAAGCCAAAAACGTTTCTCAGTATTTTGCAAAATTACATTTGGTCTGCTTATTAGTGCTGTAAAAATAGTTAATGTATTAGTTAGACACAGACTAAAGCAGTGAATTTTGGATTTATATCAATTCTGTTGCATCCATGCATTCTTTTATGCTTGAACCTTAGGAAAATTTTCCTTGAGCTCAGTTTTTTGTTTAAAATAATAAAAGGTGGAATTTGTTTCCATCAGTAGTTATAAACAGCATTATAGTAAAAATAACACTCAAAAACCCTTTAGCAGTCAAAAGATTTCAATCAGAAATGTTTTCAATGCACTTGGTGTCTTCCTCAGCTGCTAATACAAGACTTACCCTGTTACACAAGAACAGGGGACCTAACTACACAAACATGACAAAATTTAAAGGGCAGGTCTATATCTGGAAGCGGTCTCCTTAGCACCACTTGCCAGTAAAGCCATATGTTTCGTTACACAAGAGGTCTTGTAGTAGCAGCTGAGGAAGACGCCAAGTGTGCTGAAAACATTTCTGATTAGAATCTTTTGACTGCTAAAGGACTTTTGAGTATTATTTTTTGGTTTGTGTTTAGTGCAGTATCGTTGAACTATTATTAGCATTATAGTAATTTGTGATTTTTCTTATAATTAAAATATGGCAAGATATGACACGATTCTACAAGCTTCTATCAAACAACAACTGGATTAAATCAGAAAAATATGAATGGGTGATGACTGAATAAACTTATCAATGATCATAATACTATGTGCATGTGTAGAGCATAAAGCAAAAATCCAAACATTGGGGAGTGGGAAATGGGAGAAATAAGATGTTAAAATATTTGCTTTGAATTTAAGCCACATCAAAATTTTACATCTTAAAAATAAGAATAAAAAGTGTGGCTTAAAAAATTTAAAGTAATATGGTAATTAAATTTTAGTAGATGATAAATTAATTTTGTGGTAAATGTTTATTAATTACAACCTTCAATTAAATCATCTAAAATTTAAATTTTAATTATAAAGAAAAATTCTAAAACTTAATTGTAAATGTTTTCAGTTAGATATATTTGCATTTATGCAAATGCAAAAAAAATGCAATTTATATAAACTGCTGCCAAAGAAGTTAAATAATAAATGGAAAAATAATTTTATTTATAATTTTAATAATAATAATTTGTCCTAAAATATAAATAAATTACAGTTAAGCATAATTTATGCTTAACCATAATTTGTTATTCTTTTTAATATTGTAAGAGCTGATGATGGCATTAGTTTGCTGAAAACGCTTCTCATAAATAAAATGTTTTGTGTGTTTTAGGACTGCTTAATTAGTGCTGTATTCTCTTTAGTAATAAATATTTATTAATTGATGTTCTATATACCTTGCCCAAGTGTTTTGTAAAATGCACAATTATTGTATAAATACAAAATAGAATAGTATTTATTTTTCATAAGTTTTAATATTTTGATGTAAAATATTTTCCTACCAAAATATATACAATTTTTTAGTTTATGAATTCCTGCTTAATGAGTGAATTAGCAAGTTTTTCAAATACAGTAATACCCCGAAATTATGCGATAGGTGGGACCGACGAAAACTGCGTAAGTCGGGGTAAACGCTTCTCATAAATAAAATGTTTTGTGTGTTTTAGGACTGCTTAATTAGTGCTGTATTCTCTTTAGTAATAAATATTTATTAATTGATGTTCTATATACCTTGCAATAAAATGTTTTGTGTGTTTTAGGACTGCTTAATTAGTGCTGTATTATCTTTAGTAATAAATATTTATTAATTGATGTTCTATATACCTTGTCCAAGTGTTTTGTAAAATGCACAATTATTGTATAAATACAAAATAGAATAGTATTTATTTTTCATAAGTTTTAATATTTTGATGTAAAATATTTTCCTACCAAAATATATACAATTTTTCAGTTTATGAATTCCTGCTTAATGAGTTTGAATTAGCAAGTTTTTCAAATACAGTAATACCCCAAAATTATGCGATAGGTGGGACCGACGAAAATTGCATAAATCGTACAACTTTGCATATAAATACATATAAATTTTGTTTAATTGGGACCAGGACTACTTTGCATATAAATACATATAAATTTGGTTTAATTGGGACCAAGGACTGAAAAAACACTAGTTTTTGCATATAAATACATATAAATTTTGTTTAATTGGGACCAAGGACTAAAAAAGCACTAGTTTAGAAGTACATATAAATTTTGTTTAATTGGGACCAAGAACTAACAAAAACACTAATTAAGAAAAAATATTTAATAAAATTGCAGTTCTTTATATATATATTAATACAAAATATGTATTAATTCAATATGAAAAGAAGATTCAATACAGAAAGGATGTATCCAAGAGTTGCTTTGGAACATTGAGATAGTTCACCATGCCCAAGAGTCACAAAAAGATTGAACAAGACAAAAGCACACTTGGACAGTATTAACAGTTCTCTTCAATAATTACCAAGAAAGAAATCCAAGCAACCTGTCTTGTGATCTTCCCCATATCGGGAATCTTCGACTGAAGAGAAGTCACATTCAACGGTATCTTCAATAATTACCAAGAAAGAAATCCAAGCAACCCGTCTTGTGCTCTTCCTCATATCGGGAATCTTCGACCGAAGAGAAGTCACATTCAACAGTGTTCATCTTATTCGTTGAAAGGACTGAATTTAATTTCTTTTGCTGCATCAGGTATTTATCCTCTTTGAACTGATTATTGGATTACTTTACCATGTACAAAATCTCTCTCTATTAAATGAAGCTATTAATTACCTAACCATAATCTCTGTGTAATAGTAAAAAGCCTCATTACCTATCCTTACCCACATTGCACCACATACCGTGTTTAGGCCTAAAGTCTGTTCAATACTGTCCTCAAGTTCCAAACACTGAAGATAGCAGGCGGTAGTGTTGCTAAACAAAAAAAAATCAAGAACCGCGTAATTCTGAGTTCATGTAAGTCGGGATATTACTATATAAGTATCAAAAAAATTAAATATATGAATATTTATTGCAATAAATAAATACCAAACTTTCATAAAAAGGCATTTCAAACCACTTACATAGTTATACAATATAGTACAACTGGGATTGTAGCAAAAACTCCATTGTCTGCTATAAAATTGGAAAAATCAAAATATCAGCCAAAAAGCAGAAGTAGCACTTCTGGTTTTACAGGCATATTATGTAAATAAATTCCATTCCTGGTTTTTGCTTAAGGTATTAATACATCTTTATAAAAATCTCATCTATTTATATGTTAATAATAATAAAAATTTTTTTTAACATTTATATTGAAAATAATTTATTATTATAAATTGCTTTATTTTAAAAACTATGTTTCATTTCTTTATGATTAAACAATTATTTATTTAGCTAAACTAGTGATTTTGTTGGCTTTTACTTAATTTTATTGTGATTAAATTTCTTTGATGAGAATGGAACCCATGATTTTAATATTCATGTCTATGGGAAATTGATTCTTAGTTTAAGAGTTCTTATTTAATAAACTCACTCCAGAATTCATTTGAGAGATTTATAGTTTACAAAATTAATTTCTAAGAATGAATTAGCTTATAAACTCAGGATTATTTTTGTTTATGTTGAAATGAAATCATTTATTTTAATACAGACAATGGAGTGCAACCCATATCAATTGTTTCACTAAACTGTAGTTGACTGCATTCAAAAATTAAATAGAAAATTATGAATATTTACCATATTTCTGAAGTTCATTTCATCACATCATGTAAGCATTGTCATCATCATCACAAGAGGAACGAAGAAAAAAGACGAGCACTGAACAATATTTTAGAAAGAGACACCACATTCCACATAACTTTTATTATTGCAATTGTTCTATTTTATTATTTATTATTGTCATTAATGACTTTTTATGCCAAACTGGTATCTTGGTATCTTTGATAAATTAAATTTTATCAAAGATATACACAGCATATATAGTATATAATGTTTACTACTATCCATGGTTTCAAGTACCTGTGGAAAGGCTTGTAACCTATCTTCCACAGATATGGGAATTTTACTGTAATAATTAAATCAACTATTAGGATTTTTGAATGAATCTTTTAATTACTAGTTACTTTAAAAAAAGTGAGATTTACAAAGTTACTATGCTGTTTATCCAGCCATATTCCATTGTCCAAAATTTATCTCCTATATGCCATTGATGGCATATTGGAGGTAAATTTTGGACAATGGAATATTTATTGCAATGAGGTAAATTTTGGAATTATTTATTGCAAAATGCCATTGACAGTATATGCTGCACTTGGCAAGAAAAAATAATAGAATTTTACAACTGCAATTTTACAGGTACTAATCGGCTTATTGCAGTTGTGTTTAAAGTTTTCAGAAAAGGACCAAGTTTTTGATGATTTCTAAACATTTTCTGGCCAAAATTTTTTATTTTAAATGGTTTTTATGAAAATTTATTTAATTGAATATATTTTGGAAAATTTGCTTTTTCCTTCCTTCTTTTTCTATGGAAGAATAACAATGATGCTGGGCTTCAGGAAAAGGTTGAAAGAGTTCTCGATGAAGCCGATGGTGAATACGAACAGACGAACAAGCTGGTGAACTCTGCAACAGACAAACTCGGAAACAGCGTCATCGGACGGGATGAACAGGAAGACGGAGACGACGATCGTGGATAATCAGGAAAGACGCTCAGGAAAAGACTCCAACCCTTTGTTCAGTGGGTGCTTATATCGTTGACCGTCTCCTCCCCCAATGATCAAAAGGCAGGCAGTTTGGGCTTCAAGATGACCGTTCTTGGCCCGGGTTTCTCTCTCGGACCTTATCTAGACCTGATAATTCGAGTCATAAATCCATAATTGTCACCCGAATAAAGATTATTTTCGATGTGATTTCCAGCACAGTCCCCTTATTTTCATATTGTATGATAACTATGATTGTTTTTGTTCTCAATTATTATCTTTCGTACATGATGTTTTACACTAATAACATTTATAAGTGATATTAATTACGATGTTTTCCGACTTTCGTCGAATCACGTGACACTCACGGTTTTTTTGTCCGATCATATGACTCTCACAATTAATTTGTTTTCGTGTTTTCGTCTTTGTCGTCGAATCACATGACCCTCACGATTTCCTTCGTATGATCACGTGACTCTCACACTTGTAATACTATGTGCATACATAGAGCGTAAAGCAAAAGCTTGAATGTTGGGGAGTGGGAGCTCGGGAGAAATAAGATGTTAAAATATTTGTTTTGAATTTAAGCTGCACCCAAATTTTGTTTTAAAAATCTGAATAAAAAGTGCGGCTTAAATTTGAAGTAATATGATATATGGTAATTACAATTATTTAAAGATAAGATTTTTTCAATGTATAATGATACATAATAAATTCTATGTATTAGAACAGAATTTATTATGTATCATTATAATTTATTATTATTATTATTAATGAATAATTCGTTATTTTAACTTTGTAATTTTTATTTCAGACATGGAAAAAATGGCTTGACTCCTTTGCATTTAGCTGCCTTAAATGGATATTTAGAATGTTGTAAAAAACTTATTGAAGCAGGTAAGAATTTATATTATAATTTTGAAACCTAAAACAATTCAAAAGACTATAAATACTAAATATGGGCAATCCTGGATTTACATAGATTTGACATACATAGATCCATACTTACATGAGATAGTTTTAGTAATCCTGATGTCATTAACTAAAATTAACCTTATATCTCACACCTTCAGTTTTTTATGAGGTATCTGGGCCCAAATCCAGATTCTTCACAAAAAAACTGGAGGTGTGAGACTTGAAATTGAATTTAGATTCTCCATGATGATAAGTGACTGCTTTAACACGTGGTTTATGTGCTTATTCTTTAATATAATTATTTCTAATGTTACGTCTTTGTGACCCACTAATCATGGTTTGACATAATGTATGGTTTTATTTATGTAGGGTTTTGAGGAATGATCTACTTGAAGATTACTACACTGTAATACTCTTATGAATGCACCTATTATGTACAGATTTTTGAAATAAAGAAAATATTGATTATAAATATTTTTCCATAAAAAAAAGACTATTGCACCTATTATGTACAGATTTTTGAAATAAAGAAAATATTGATTATAAATATTTTTCCGTAAAAAAAAGACTATTTGAAATTAACAATCTTGACTGTTAATTAATGAAATGGCAATTAGATAGTGGATACAAATGTATGTGTAGTCTTTCCTGATACTTCAGTAGAAATAGTAGTTTCTTATTCTCTTTATAAATTAGATCATGAATATATTATATTTTATCTGAAATTTATTAAATTTCAATTAAACAATGATTAGCTAATAGGAGGCATGTTCATATGCATTGATGTTATGTATATGTTAGTGTATTACTGTATTATACTATAATACTTTTTTGGTGACTTGACCATTTTTATACATAATTTGAAAATGTTTTGAAAATAAACTTTTCATAAATAGAAATAAAATATTTTAATTATATTAAAAAAATAATAATGTTTTGAATCAATTTATTATTATTTCATTTCTTCCTATGTTTATGCAAAAAATATCAAAAGATATAGTGACAATTAAATGCAGACCAAGCATAGCCATTTTAAATGAAGTGTGGCATGTTATGTCTTTTCTCCTGCCATTTTACTTACATAAGTCACAAATATCACTGCATTTTATCAGATATCATTGCTCTGAAATTCAGATATATATATATATATTCTGGTATTATTCTTGATATTTTTCTTAATTTTTTTTTGTTGTATATCATTACATTATGTGATATACACTTGTATTTCATTTTTTTTTTTATTTTGTTTGATATATTCCTGGACTGCAAATTATTTAGATGTGTTCTTGCTATTATATACAAGTTTATTTGCAAAATTTGTTTTCTCTAATTTTACTAATAATCTTTCTGATAGTATATTTTTAATCATTCTTGTTTTTGTAACATGCAATAATTAATTATGTTAAAATTATTCAAATAAATGCTGACTAACATCTGAACAGAGAGAACGTATTGAAATTGCAAACTTTTTCAAAAAAATTCTAAATTACTGAACTTAAATAGATGGGCATGCAACAGGCAGACATGCACATACATACATACATACATGCATACATGAGGGATAGTCTGAAAATAAATTTTGCAAATCTGTTATCAACAAGAATATTTATTCTAGTGACCAATTATATTTTAACATAGTCCCTATTGATATTAATACAAATCTGGAAGAAGTTGGGATTGCAGGTAGAAGATTGAAGCATTCTCATCTTAACTTAGCAATACAGTTTGTTGTTGCTGCTGCCATATGGAATCTTAGGTTATCATCAAGGAATATAGTGTCACATCCCCATTTGTAGTGGACAATTGCTTATACTTTATCTGTCATTCTTGTTTGCAAAACATATCTGTTCGCTATTATGTCCTTAGTACTGACTGTGGGCACATTCTGCTTAGCATTTGATCATTTCTAATTACTGCTATTCATATATAATAGACAAGTTCAAGACCAAACATTAAATATTTCTAGAGAAAAGATACCTGTACCAGCACATGGTATATTTTATCCCATATGTCTTCTGGCTCCAAAAATATATACTCATATATATATTTAAGGAAATTATTGGTATTTAAAAATATTTTTTTGTTATAAATTATTAGTTTTAAATATATAATACTAAAAATGATATTTATCTATCAATCTTATAATATTTGTGTTATCAATGAAATAATATACATATATATATTTATTTTGTTAAAAACAAATTTTGAAGTAAATATTTTCAATAAGACATCAGAATTATTAAAAATTATCATTAGTAACTTTTACTTATAAATCTTATAATATTCTGTAGTTTGTTGATGTGAGAGTTTTTTTTCAATAAAATAATACTTTTGCAATAGGTATTCAAATCTCAGCCATACTAGCTATCTAAATACCCAGTAGTGAAACAAACCCTATGATTAAGAGGAAACAAGATGACAATCGAAAGAATGGCAACCAACTTTTAACCTGCTTAGAAATTGTAAATACCAAAAAAAAAAAAAAAATGAAAAGTCAGGAGTCTATACTATCCCAGTCGAAAACACAAGCACAAAACAAAAAATCTCGTACATAGGGGTCATAAGCTGCACCCTAAAAGAACAACTTCAAGAACATAAAAAGATATAAGAAATGGCAACATCACCAAAGCACTCACAGCAGAATGCTATGCCTTGAACATAATAGTAGACTGGGGAGGAGCAAAGGTAATCAAGCAAGTGCCAAATATAAAACAAGGGTTTAATTGTAGAAACGTTAGAAATAGAGAAGAGAAAAAAAGCACAAAAATATTCTAAATGATCAAACATCGGTATGTAATTAAAGAAATGTACTAAAAAATTGGAAGAAATCTAAAAAATACCCATTTAAAAATAAAGAAATGTAAATTCAATCATTAATATTACAATGTAACAAATACAGAAAAATATTAATTAATAATGCTTTATATGTTTTATAAATGTTCATAATGAAAAAATTTTTAAAAGAAAAATTTTTGAATTTATACCATATTTAAAACATGACATGTATTGATGTTTGTGTTCTATTGAAATCTGAAAGTTTATAAATGAATCGAACGTGATGATGACATAATACTCCAAAAATGTTAGTTTTTTTTCTGAATTAAAGTTTTTTCCTACACTACAGTAAGTGCTTCAATTTTATTTAAGAATTAAAATAAGATAGAAAGCAGTACATAAAGTAAAGCAAATATTCAAATCTCATTTGGGCATCCTAATAACAGAGAAAATGTTTAATTTGTAATATATTTATAATTTGTTACTGATTTGGTAAAACAAAAAAAAATTCTGGTTTAATGGAGAACATTTTCATGAGGAACCAGACAACATGCATACAATGCATCCTCATTCCTGTATTGATCTAACATTAGGGTGAATTCAAAAAATTTTGAAATTTTGGTGAAAATAAAAGTTTGCTAAAAGTAAAAATATTTTCAAAAATTTTTAGTGTAATATTTCCTTGAAGTTTATTTATCATCATCAAAAATATTTATGTAAGTAATAATATACATCCAATAATTCATAAATATTACATGTATGGAATAATGAAATTCAAGAATCCAGTTATTAAAAATTGTTGGTTGATTGTATACTATTTAGAGAAAGAACAAATTCATAAATTATGGAGAGAAAAAAACAGTTGTCAAATGTGGGAAATGACTGACTGACTAAACAAAATCAATTGATTCAATATCTTTACATTTAGAAAGCTCTATTTTGTTATTTTAGTTTTAATTTATATTTCCTTTATGATTAAATTATTTATTATAAAATGTTAAATTACACTTTACAAATATTTCCAATTTATTTATATATGGTTTTTGAATAATTATATATTTGAAACAATCCAAAATGTACATAACAGAATGGCTCCAGTCCTAGCCCATTTATATATAAATTTTTATTTTTCTATTCTAAATATTATTTTTTTCAAATAATTCATTTTGAGGTATAAAATAAAAACATAGAATATAATTGAGAAGAACTGTATTAGTGAAATGCCAAAAAGGGAAGCAGCATTAAGTGAGATATGCCTATAAAAGGAAAATTTCAGATTGGCAGAACAAACTATATCTGATTCATATATACAATATCCAGTTACAAACAACTAAAACAATATAAAAACAATAATAAATATTTCAAAAATTATTGCAAATACTACCCATTATATATTTAACAAAGATGAATACATGACGAATTCTTTAAAAAAATAAAAGGAACATGATCCTGCCACATGGGTAGGTGCTACAAATGCAGTTAATCATTAAAATTGCAATAATAGAGAGAAAAATTTATATCAATAATTTAATTATTAAAATTCAGAGATTTTTGAATGCAAATGCTGCATCCCTGTTGCAGCTAAAAAACAAAGAAATTGACATTTGGACACAATGTTTGAGTCCACCCATTGCAAAATTGTTAAGGCCAGTGCTGAAATATGTCAAAAATAAATATAAGCATTAAAAAGAAATACTAAAATATTCGTTAGAATATATAGAAAATGTGGAAAAGATTGAGGAAAAATAAATAATCTACACTTAAGAATGTCTTGTTACTTATAAAAATTTGGATCATTTACTCTTAGAGTTCTTGTTGATGACTATCATAAATTAATATAATCAGAATAATCTTAGTCTAGTAATAAAGAAAGTACTTTTTATTATAATAATAAGTAAATATATTTATTAAATTTTAAAATATTTATTTATTTAATCAAATTTCAATGCTATTTTTTGAATATAATAATACATATTGTAGATTCTTTACATTTTTTTAAATACAATGCACTTCATATTTTAAGAATTAACATTTTAAAATATTTACTAAATATACTATTTAATGGTATGTTTGTATATCTTGATATAATGTGTTTAAAAATAATTTTTATTTTCCTTAAGGTGTTGATTTAAGTACAAAAGATGATAAAGGTCGTACTGCTGTCCATTTGATTGCCTTTGGCGGGTAAGAATAATTATATAAAAAATTTATTGAGATAAAATATAGGTAAAGACAAAATTATCTATTATATGAATAGTTCAGATCTTTAGATGTGTTATGATTTATATTTTTACAGCTTATATCAAAACATTTAAATAAAAATGAAAAAGTTTAATCTTTTCTAAATTGATCTGTTTTTTTTTTTTTGACACTGATAATGAAAATTGTTGAATATATAATCAGAATATTGTAGATTGGAAACAAGAATTCTCCAAACTTTGTTTTAATTTTCTTGTATTAGAAATTTTTGTAGTTTAGAAATTTATTATGTTAAAATAGGCATAGTAAATTGTTTATGCTCACACATTATATATTAGCATCTTAATTCAGCTTTTTCAGATTGAATATGGACTTTTGTATATCAGCTGATAAATGAACATTTTTAATTGGCTATCGACTGTCACTGTCTAGCAGCAAATAGTCATTAAATTCCAGTTGTGCTAACTCCAAACTCTAAAAAATAAAATATTAAACGTTTAAATTTAAAACTTTAATATGTGTCAACAAATTCACCATAATATTAAAATAATTAAAAATAATGCAATAAAATATTAAAGATAGAGTAGTACTTCAGTTTAACAGTCCCTATTTTAATGGATTTCTGATTTAACAGACAAAATATTTGAATTAAATTTTTATTTGGTTTTCAATAAATATTTGAAATTCCCATTGAGAATAATAGACAATAGTTATGTTAAATACAAAATTTTGTATATAGAAGGAATGTCAATGTTATCCAATGGGATTTAGACTTAAACATGCAGCATTTTAATATACAAGAAGAAGGAAATGTTATACTTTGGAGATTAGATTTAGCAGATTGGCATGAATTACTGATTTGCATGCATTTATTTAGATAATTGCATAATTGAGAACTGATGATGGACTCTAATCCAGTTCGAAAACGTTATTCATGATTAAAAATCTTTGAATACCTTGCTTATAGTGCTTTTGTATGATATTATAGACGTTTAAAGCAAGAGTTTCTGTTTATTTTGTTGAGATAATTGCATTTTACAAATAGGAAAATATAATTGTAGTATCCATATTTCTTTTAAGACTTTGTTTTAAATTTTCAAATTACACTAGTCAACAAATAAAAACTTTGTTGCAACTGATATTATAGTAACTGCATTGAGATGTATAAAAATTCTTGATTACAAATTTGGCAAGAAAAATTCTCCATCACATATAGATTTTGTTATAGAATATCGATTTTATTTTTGTTTAAAAACATTGCATTTGTTTTTTTTTCCTCAGTTTTGCATGAAAATGTTTTTTCATGCAAAACTGTTGAAAATTTGTAAAATGTTTTTTCTAAGTATATATTTGAAAAATTCAGAACAGTATTTGCTCTGATTGTAAGTTTTGATGCAGTTTTTATTGTTTAAATATATATATATAAATAATAAATATGG
>AYEL01092228.1:0-52461 GCA_000484575.1 Olivierus martensii | reverse complement strand
CCGGCTATTAATGCAACAGCATTTCACATTTGAAATGCATTTTCTTGAGCTTAAATTAACCTGTGATGTTGAAAATTTAATCAATTAAACATGTTAACTACACAAATGCATTGACCAAATTTCATTACTCCACAATAATTTTTTCTTGGTGTTGGGATTTTTTTTTCCGTCAGTGTATGTATGTAATTGTATAAATCATATACTATATATTAATAGTGAAACGTTGTTGGCTGGATATAACTTTTGCAGTCGAACCACTGTACCGATTCCTATAAACAGGGTATCGTTAGAAAAAAACTAACCTTCGAATTTCTGCAACAGCCAAAGTTTTTTTTTGTCGTTATTCATAATGTTAAAAATTAAGGAATAAAAATTTAATTAAAATTTTAGTTTCTCTAAAACGACAAAATTCGCAGGTGGAACTATTAAAGCTCTAGATATAGAAAGTACCGCATTCCTTTTCCCTGGTTGTTGCCACCGTTTACGGCTGTCCATTGGATAGTGATACGTCACGTGACTCAATCTGCCATTTTCGTCATCGATCACACGAAGCTCTCAATGCTAAATACGGCTAATTATACTTTATCGTGTAATGAAACAGATAGTTTTGCACAATATAAATAAATTTTAATATTACTGTCTATTTTTTAATCAATTTTACTTGTTGATAGAATAAAGAAACTGGCTTTATTTTATTAAATTTTCTAGATATCTGTTAATGTAGAGTTTTGGGTTCTAGTAATTTTGACTAAAATTAATTCATATAATATAAATGAATTATAGTCAAGATCCAATCAGAATTATATATATACATAAAATTGTAGTTACCTCCTGTGGTTGATAATTAATAAAATTTTTAATAATTGTCTTTTTTTCTGTTTTATTAGATAACTTTTACAAATTAAAAAGAAAAAATTGCTTTTTCCTATGGATTTAAATTTATATTTTGAGAACAAGGAAAAAATATTTTTAGAATGTTTGATTATATAATTTTATTTATTAAATCTAAATTAGCTTTACGTATGAAAATATAATGAAAATTGATTGTAGAAAGAGTAATTGAAAAAATGGTAACAGATATGTTACAATGGAGCCAAGAATATGACATTTTTTGTCAAAATAAAATTAGTTCTATAACAACAACCTACGTTACAAGTACGAATTGCACGGAAAAACTTGTACCAGCGCCTCTAGTGATGGGATTTCAAAACAAAAAATCTTATAGCAATAGCGTCGAAGTGGAATGACCATATATTGGTCCATTCAGTAAATAACCGGAAATTTTTTTAAAGACTATTACGAGAATGGAATACACTTATTTATTTTTCAATGTGATCCCCTCAAGTTCTATGCAATTATGCCAGCGCTGGACAGGCTTCTCAATTCCACGTGCAAAGAATTATTGGGGAAGTGTGCATAATTAGTTATGCACTGCTGCCTGGATTTCCTCATCATCAGCTAACCTTGAGCCGCTAAGAGCTTCTTTCAGTGGGTTAAAAATGTGATAATGTGAAGGTGCCAGATCCGGGGAATACGGGGGGTGGGGCAAGCATACGAATTTCAGGTCTTTGATGGTATCTAATGTGACTCTGGTAGTACACCCCGTTTGAACTTATCTGCCCACTAGTACACTTGTGTTCGACTCAAACAACTTTCACCATATTGCACTGTCATCCGACAGTGAATTTCGATTGATTTCAACCCTTCAGCTAACAGAAATCTAATGACACTCCGCTGCTCCATGATGGTGCAAACCTACAAGGGTGCCACCATCTTGTTTCATTGATTCCCAGCATCCCGTTCGCGAGGCAGGCGTGCCAGGCCCATCTGATAATAGTTCTAGGACATCACCAAAATATAACAAAGAAGCACAAACTTTGTCGAAGTTTTGTTTTTTTTTTTATACAACTTTTCCGGTTATTTATTGAATAGACCTTGTATTTATAGACCATGATTTACACTAAGGTGACGCCATCTGTTATTTAATAATTAAACTATATGCATAATACTTGAATACAGGCCACAAAAGACATCGGAAAATTTAAATAGAAATGAAAGACTAGACCAACTTCTAACCACGACATGGGGCGATCATGCATCCTCTTTGATATCACAATATTAAATAACATAAATTATCAAATTGCAAATTTCAGTTCAGAGTAATATGTTCTTCAATAAACTGGAATTTTCCAGATAATGGAAATTTGAAGTTAACATAGCAACCAATGGAAGTGAGCACTCTATATATATTACTCTGTGGCGTTACCATTCGGCCATCCGGCCGCCTTTAACCGGATGGTTGAAAGTAGTGATGGGCGATCATTTGATTCATGTGAATCGAAGAATTGTTTGACTGGGTGAATCTTTTCTACTTGAAGGGGAGGGATGTAGCAGTAGATTTGTGATAATAAATAATGTAGAGGAGGGTGGGGTCATGCAAATTTTGACATCACATTATACATTTTTACATATCTATTAATAATAATTTTTTGAATAAAATTCAAAATGTTTAGGCTTAATTGTTCAAAAAATAAAAGACTGGTAGTGTAACCTATTTGGAGATGCTTGTTAGTAAAACGTAAGACATATATATAATTTCTAGTTCTAATACTCATATACGGTACAGTTTTTTAATACTTTGTCTATTAAAATTATTAAAAAGTTTGGATATTAAGTTATTAATATTAAATTATTTTATTACAATTATTTACAAATTAAATTATTTTCCACTTACAATTTATACTGTAAATACGCGTAGGCCTATACTTTTATTTATATTTTTATTTTAAAGGATATGTTAAAATATTAGTCTTTTATATTATTTCGCTATATAATTTAAGGAGAGGGCACAAACAGTAGTTCCATTCACTCGTATATAAATAAAAAAAAAAAAACAAATTCGCTATATCGGAAGTTGAAATGAATCAAAATATGATCGATTTGTTTTCACCAAATGAATCACATGATTCATTTTATTCACTTACTGATTGAATCATTCTGATCGAATCACTCATGAACGACCCATCACTAGTTGAAAGGTGAAGTTCAACTTCACCTTTCAACCATCCGGACCCTTACTTTCAGGAAGGGCCAGGCCCGGACCCTTCCTGAAAAATTGGAGATGGACCCGAATCCTCCAGAGTGGTAAGCCACACCACACGGCCATCCGGCTGACCTATCAATAAATGATATCGTTTTGTAAGGTATTGGTTTCTAAGGATAAGTTCGGAAATACTAACCGGTCAGTTAGTACGGTTGCGGTGACATACATCATCGGTAATCTTCGTTCCAGGTTTATTTGTGAGTACGAGAATAGAAAATCGATTACATTCAATAAGATGGCAGCCGATAAACAATTGATATCAATCAATTAATTTGAAGAAGAAGTATTTATTATATGTTCTTGAAACAGATTAGATTTCACTTTTTCAAAGTTAAATGATTTATAATCACACTTCTCGCATTGAAAAATATGAGATTTCACATTTTCAAAGTTAAATGATTTATAATCACACTTCTCGCATTGAAAAATAACTGTGTCAGCCATCTTGGTACGTTGACGTCACCTGCAACCGAGCTCAAAAGCCGGTGAGAGCGGTTGCAACCGAGGAGTCACCGTGAAGTTTCCGGTATTGTTTTTGATTGAAGACCAGTAATTCTCTGGTTTCACCGGTCGCAGCGGTTAGTATTTCCGAACATACCCTAAGTAGTAGTTGGTTTCACCCTCTGGCAGGTTTCCAAGTGGCGAAGCAAATTTAATTTGCCTCATCACTTAGAAACCTGCCAGTGGGTGCTCATTCTAATGAAGAGATCGACCGATCTGTAGACGACAGGAATCGTCAGTCAGACCAAGACCCCCGAATAAATTTTCCAATAGATGGGACCAAGATTCGATCCTTTGAATGAAAGCCGAAACGTTTTTACGTGGCCAATCTGGCCCACGAGGATTTCTGATAGAGTTTGTTATATAATTATTCTCAATAACGAAGATCACAATGATGATAATTAATTCTTATTTCTTTCATAAGTTCCATTTCCTTAATATTTTAATCATTTCGAAATCCATTGTTACATATTAAATTAGTTTTAAAGAAATTCAAAGTCAATTAGTTTTAAAGAAGTTATCATTCATTATTAAGATGAAACAGAAGGTTCTGATATTATTTCTTCAAACTTATCAGATAAATTTTCTGTCAAAAGCAGAACGGTACAGTGATTAGTAGTCCATGCTTTATATGAAATATAATGATTTCTGTTAAAAAAAATTTTGATATAAGAAAAATTTTTTTAAATATTATAGCAGAAATTATAACTTAGAAATTGTTTGACAAATAGATCCAAATATTCACTCAAGAAAATATTTTGTTATTTTTTAGTTTTACGCCGCTTTCCACACTATTGTATGCAGTATTAAGTGCAGAACATTCCAGTGTCCATCAAGGGATATCCATATCCGTCAGCCGTCAGACAAAGGATAGGTTTCAACGATCTGCGGCCGGACTTCTGAAAAACTTTTGGAAGTGTGCGACCCAGAAATTGAACCCGTATCCTCCAGAATGGAAGTACAGCATGCTTCCACCGTGGTCATCTGGCCGATCAAGAAAATACCTTAACATCAATTAAAGTATATAATTATATTAATTTAATCTTACCTAAATGTAGCAGCTATATGATAAACATATGAAATTATCAAAAATATGGTCATCATCATCATTCCTATAGTTTCTAGAATGTATCCAAGTTTGATAAAATATAGAATCTTTTCAAAGCACATAATTATACTCAGAATAGCTATAGGTGTTAAAACATTTATTACTATAATATCTCTACATAAAATTTTTCTATCGTATAAAGAGTCGCTACTTTTCCACCAATCGCCAAATTTCTAAAAATAAAATAAATTTGAATTAAACAAAACATATTAATGCAGCCCAATTTTTCAAACATACTTTACTTTTGGAATACGAACAACATGATAAGGTGTTTGGCAAAGTTCACAAATATCGACATTACGAGTTTCTAACCACTTTTCTAAACAGTTTTTATGTACCAGCTTAATTGATCCTAATAAATTAATCATTTTTAGTATTTCAAACTGAAAATAATAAAAAATTTTAATCTAGAAAATAAATTATACAGTGATTTTTTCTCTTAAATTTTTCAGTGTGCGTCTTTTGAAAGCTCAACATTTATATCACATGAAATCCTACTTACTTGTTAGTTACTATAGAAATCTATTCAAAACTTTAAATCATATTAAAAATTGTATGGTTCATTATTCTAATACTGTTTATAACGAAAGCTCTGCAGAACTAACCTATAATATTTTATATCTATATTATATAACCTATAATATCTTTAAAATTAGAATACGTTTTACTTGTTAATTTTATGCCGCTTTTAATCTTTAAAATGGAAATGGTAGAGGATGAATAAAATACTATAGTATATGTTTAAATATATTAAATTTGAACAAATAATAAATTGTATGTATAGTTTTATTATGCATAATAAAGAACTATCAATTGTGTATAACTATCAAAACTGATAAGATTTATGTCTTATCTGAGATCTAACCATAAAATAAAAATCCTTTTTCAAGGTCATAACAATATAGTATTGCGAAAATATTCTTAACCGGGGAGATTTCACACTCGAATTATCAGCAAATCCATAGTGCATATTAAAAATAGATCGAATTTAGCTGGATATTCGTCTTTTAATCAAAATTTTAAATAAATCACTTAAATATTCTTTATTCCTTTTTATAAAATAAAAGACTCATATTTTCATTTTTATATATTTCCACGTAAATTTTCAATTTCATTTTCATTAAAGAATAAAATCCACTATTTTTATGGAATCGATGGTTCAGCATGAATAAAGACAAAATTTCATACAACAGTCAAATTAAAACACATTATTTTATATTTTTCAAAGGGAAATGTTTTAAAAAATTTTTTACCAGTTAAAACTTTTGAATTTCGATTACTGTATAGTATAATTTTTAAGAAACGAACCATACTAATCATATACAGTATATAGCGAATTGTTTCACAGTCCCGGTCCATTCCATTTCGATTTCCAATAAAAATTAAGCTATTAACTGTTTTATTAAAAAATTTACTTTTGTGCCCCCGATTTTAAGCATTCTCTATGCCAGCGTTTCCCAAACTATGTTCAGCGAGATCAATAAGTATTCCGTAAAAATTATGAAAATTAATAAAAACCTCATATGATTTTAAATGCTGTGCCAAGGTGTTCCGTAAAAATTTCAGGATTTGTAAAGTGTTCCGTCATAGAAAAAGTTTGAGAAACGCTGCTCTATGCCATGCTTAGTAGGCTTAGTATCCGGAGCCGACCCTGAGTAAGGGAACGATATATCGGGGCAGAACGGGACATTTCCAACTCGTTACCCTATTCTGCCCCAAGTTATTTTTCCATGAGTTTCAGGCCTCTAATTTTTTCTTTTTCCTTTTTTTTTTGTTTTAGATGGTTCGCAAATCACAAATATGTTAGAAAGACCAATAGGCAGATAGCAGTAGTCGGCAAAAACTATGGAACAAGCTGTTGAAGTTGTAACTACTGGTTCAATGAGTTACAAAAGAGCAGCTGAACAATATGATATTCTTCAGACTACTTTGGAAAGATATGTTAAAAAAATGAATAGGGGTTCTCTGACAATTGAGAAGACTGCTGGAAAATACACGTTTTCAATACTGAGCAAGAACAGGAAACCTCAACAGCTTCTGCTACATCTTCGGGAAATATTGTCAGAGCAAGTCAACTTCACTTGCGTTGTCCAATTGTCCATCTGAATGTTCTTGAATGTCCCAACTCAGCCCACTTCCTATTTCAAAGACATCATTGAGATATTCTGACACCACTATCTTTCCAACCGTATTTCCTGAAAATCTTTTACGCTTTTCCAAAAGTGAAACCTGGTGTCAAGCGTGTGACAAGATGTGGTAAAATTGCAATCTTAGATCATCATCTTAGGAGCTGCTAAGATTTAAAAAAACTAATCAAACAAAAGCAATCAGAGCGAAAACAACACTTCTACAAACTCAAGAAAAGCAGAAATCTATGGGGAAAAGATGTCAGAAAAAACCCTTATAGAAAAGATCATCATCATCATCCATAGTTCAGAAGATGAAGATGCAAAATGCTTATACTGCTGTGACATATTCTTAATCGAGTGAAGACTGAGTGTCCTGCATCCGATGTAAAAAGTGGGCGCATAATTCCTGCGCTGGAATAGATAGCGACAATGATGAATTCGTACTGGTGTGTGAGATATGTCAGTCTGATTAGTTTTTATGTAACTTACCAATAAATTAATTTCATTATTGATACGCGTAATTTTTTTCCTTTTTTGTAACCTGAAATTTTAATACATTTATTAAAATACCCCATTCTACCCCAGGTGCGGGGCAGAATGGGCAAAAGTGATTTTTTTTCTTTAACTGTCTGACAATGTATAATAGCTTCTTTTTAAATTATATTTACTATAATTTTTAAAAACAACATTGTTAACGTAAACTTTTGCATATCTTTCAAAATTTATATCCTTTTATTTACACCTCCAAAAATGCGCCTAAACAAAACTTGCCCCGTTCTGCCCCGGGTTCCCCTACACTATATATCATGTTTAACTAATTAGTGAGCAAATTAAACTTTTAAAGTGACAAATTTCGAATCTCTATTAACTTCTCATGAAACCATCTTACAATTAGATAGATATAAAAATAAAATGATTGCTCTTTTTTAAATAAAATAAAAAAATTTACCTGTACATAGGCAAGGGGAAATTAATTCCCCTTCATCCATAAAACATATTCTACATTTAGGAGTAACCGGAGCCTTTTTATTGCTTTCTAAACTATTTTTGCTGCAATTGTATTGGTCCGAAATAGGTGATTCTTCGTTTCCTTTCCTAATAGAATTATGCTCCATCGAATACGAATTACGTATCTTTATTGTAATAAGAATACGATATTAATTTAGATAGATAACAATCAGTTAATTGTTAGTATTGAACTGTTTTTGAAAATTCAAAAAGGAAAACATCGATGTTTTATTTGATCATTTAGATACTATTTTCTTCGTTTTATTTAATAATAATTATGTTTGTAACTATTAATTAAACAAATAAATATTCGATGTATCTCTTGTTAATATGCACAGTATTATTACTTACAGAATTAAAGCAATAATTAAAAATTCAATTTAAAATGCAGGTATCCCTCCTGTAACACGATAGATAGGTACCTACTGTAAAACACCGTGTCGTGTGAAACCGTATTATATGAGACCTGGAGCCAATTAACAAAAAGGAGAGTTACGTTCCAAAACTAATTAAAAATAAATAATTTTCTTTAATTCCATATAAGAAACTTAATTTTTATTAACAATATTAATAACACGAAACATAAAGTAAGAAAACATACGTGAGACTCTAAAAAACAATATACTTAAAGGAAAGAAAAAAGTATACAGCCTATATAACATTCATTTAATAATTTCTTACCACTGTTTTGTTAAAACGAAAACTTTTTCATTAACAATATCAACTTCACTTTCTAGACATTTTATGCATTTAAAGTTTGTGTACCTTCTGCTCTTTTACAAAGTCTATAATCTAACCCGTTACAACCTGCTAGAAAACAATCGTTCCTTAACAAATATAAAAAAAAAAATTATGAATAAAAAAGTTTTTCTTCTTTTACATTCCTCTATTGAAGAATAAAAACTTATTTCTTATCTAAGAACCGAAGTTTTTGAACACAAAATACTCAATGGTCGACAATTAACAACTCAATTTCAAAAATAGATTACATATCGTCTCTCACAGCCAATTAACAAAATTGCTTTTATGACTAATTTTAGCAAATTATTTCCAAATGATTGCAGTTTATGTATATTGTGTGTCTATAATGTGGATTTACAAAAATTAATGAAAATGTTGTGTTGTAGGAGAGTAAAGGTAATTTCCTAAATGTGTTCATAAAATCATAAAAGCAATTGCGCATACGAGAAACTTTGGTATTCATAATTATCCACTGCTAACAACCAATTCACTGGAGCCGTGGATAATATTGCCGTCGAATCAAAAATTTTCGGATTAGAAAATTTTTAAAAAACGGATCAACTCGGCAAATTTAATAAAAATTTTCGAAATTTCTTCAATTTTTATTTAAAAGCCCGTAGTTTAAACTTTTTTTTTATTTAAATAAAACAAACAAAAATAGCAAATGCTTTCTCAAAAGCATAAATGACACTAATAATTATATCAATTGAAAAACATTTATTATCGCAAGTAGAAAATGATTATTATTATACGTAAAACATGCAAACATATATTACTCTTGGAATAAAAAAATATTCAATGGCATAATTAAATCTTTTATTTTTTATAAAAAACTTTTTAATTATAGAGATGCAAAACTCTAACCATTTATGCAGCGTGATGTCACATTTACAGTAGAGTAACTTGGGGTATTATGGAATAGGAAGGTTATATGGAATAGTATGGTTTCTCATAGAGGAGGTGGTTTTGTGAAACTGTAATAATGCAGAATTTTTGCGTTAAGTGGCGACATACTTTGGTCTCAGTTTCAGTTTCCTGGGTAGAAAACATGGCAGTTTATAATAGAAAACGTGTTTTCATCAAATACAAAAATTTTTGCACTATCTGAAATCATCGATCTGCCAAGAATACAGGTATGATGATAATTGTTTTCTGAGTTTCTTAAGAGTATTTAGGAAGCACTTTTCATAATATCTCTTCCTATTTTGAGAGATTTGGCATCTATTGGAATAGCATTCGCTCATATATTATGGTATGGGTGGTGACAATATGGAATACTATTCCATATGGCCACGCTCAGTCCTACTACTATAATTTAAGTTAACGTTTGATCCGTTAAAGTTTAAATAGACATATGTGCAGACTACTTTCTAAATTAGACTAGTACATAAACTATTCTAATGCTTTTTTATTTTTCCTAGTAGGCTAACACCCTGCCTAAGCGAAAACCTTCATTATGCAATAGAAAATGATACAAATATTGAATAAAACAATGTTCTGAGTACATATTTATGTAATGCTTTTGGAAAATATCTAGAAGAAAATACTGTTTTTCTAATTATATGAGAAATGGAAGATTATTCCATTTAACCTACACCTTTTGGGCCATTTAACCTACCCCTAGTTCCTCTATATCATTTTACTCTCCCTCACAAATATCGTTATCTTCACAGATCTACTACACCCTACCTTACCTTAATATCATGGCGTAATTTATGGATGCCCCAAATATAATTAAATCTGTAAGAAATTAAAACATTATTTCATTATTTAAAAGAAATTATAATTTTTCAAAAAACTTTATCACGAAACATTTTGTAATAAAAGTTTGATGTTTTGAGAAATTGTATGATTTCTTTTAAATAATGAAATAATGTTTTTATTTCTTGCAGACTTAATTAATAAGAATATTTAGTAGTATTAGTGTAACTTCATTAGGCAGTTAAGGGGCTAAAATACTTACAAATAGAAAGATAAAATTATAAAAACAAACAATCTAACAGAATTTATAAACACTTTATGATTTTATTAAAATTTTTTGTATATACAGAGACAAATTACTGTATATAGTAAAATATAGAACAAACAATGATTAAAATTTTATAAAAAGTTACACAATATTTTTTGGTGGTTGCGGTGCTAGGGCTGAGAAAAAAACCTCTTTCCTACATCTGCACTGTATTTTTCTAAACAAAGTATTCAATAACTTATCTTTTTAATTTTTTGGGGTATAATACTTAATATTTTTTGATAATTTAAATAAAATGGATAATACAAAAGCGAACAATGCATTTACATAGGTAAATTTCTAGTTTAGTAAAATATTTAAAATATCATCATATGCTCTATTTTTGTGCTATTGTTTCACACTTTTGCATATTTTTATTTAATACTATATTACTGTAATATTTACTTATTTCTGTATTTAACAAATACAATAATAGTCGATTTTCTTAATCTATATTTTACAAAATAATTTATTTTTTTACTTTTCATAAAACTAATATATATTTTTATGTATTTCAATTGTAATTAATTAAAAAAATCTCAATATCAAACGGTCAATTAAATTTTTTTAATAGTTAACACACAATACGGAAATTAAAAAGCCAAAAAAATGACTCTAGGAGAATAATATTATGGCTAATAAAACTCGGAAAAATGATACCATAACAAATCTAAAATCAGTTGAATTGGATTCAGGCAAGTTAGAATCAAACAACTTAACATTCGGGCAACTGGGAATCGGGCAAATGGGATTCAGGCAAAAGCGAGTATCGGGCAAATAAGATTCGGGCAGATAGGAATTCGAGCAAGCGGGTTCAGGCAAATGAGATTCGAGCAATTGGGAATCAGGCAAATAGTATTCAAGCAACTGGGAATCGGGCAAACGGGTTCGGGAAATTGGGAATCGAGCAAATGGGAATCAGGCAAATGGGATTCGGGCAAGTGGGAATCAGGCAAGTAAGATTCGAGCAATTGGGGATCGGGCAAGCATGGCATAACCGTAGAGGTAGTCTTCGATTAACAACCACTCATACTTACAACAGCAATGTCATTGATAAATTCTGTGATTGATCAATGCAATTCTATAAGTTTGAGTCCCTGATTCAATATTCTGATATATGGAAAGCATTCTTTTTGTTTTTTTATGTTTGTTAAAATAATATGTAGTATTCTAGTAAACATCAGTAGTGAGAAATCCATAAATTTTGAGCATTTATGACTTACAACAGCAGGGTTTAGTTTCAAACCCCACCAGTGAAATGCAGAACAATTGTAAATTAAGGACTACTTATATAGATTACCAATTATTTATAATAGTACTTCTATATATATCTGCAGTTCTCAACTTTTGGGTTGTGTTAAATTTTTAATGGATTGCAAAGGAACTAGTAAAATACCAAAATATAAAAAATATTCTATATATATCTGCAGTTCTCAACTTTTGGGTTGTGTTAAATTTTTAATGGATTGCAGAGGAACTAGTAAAATACCAAAATATAAAAAATAAAAAACAAAAAATAGAAAAAAAGTCTTTTACATTAATTTTGAAAATTAATTATGAGGTTCTGAATGGTATTAATTTATGGTACATTAATTTCTTAAGTTAATTTTGACATTGTGAATTGTAACTTAAGTCTATGCGTATGTTTATTTCGCCCGTCCCAGCTTTCATCGGTACATTCCCCTTCCCAGTTTTGCTAGTGTGTAATTTTCAGTTGTCAGAACAGCAATAAGAATAACTTTGTATGTATATTACCATTTTTTAAGAAGTGAGAATTTTCAGTTGTCAGAACAGCAATAAGAATAACTTTGTATGTACATTACCATTTTTTAAGAAGTGAGTGTGTTCATTTAGTGTGTTAAAAATAGTAATTATATTTTGTATTTCGTTGAAGTGTATGTTTTTGTGTTAAAGTGTAAGAATTACAGTGTATGTTTTTAATTTACAGTTAATGGTTATATTTCGTTGTATGTGAGTAATACATTGTAGTCCATTGTACTAGAAGTTAATCCGAGTACATGTAGCATCATGCTGACATATTACCTTTTTTGTCTTATAAAATAAACAATTGGGTTGCAGTACGATTTCAAAAAAATGTTAGGTGGTGTGCCAAAAAGGTTGAAGGTTGAGAACCACTGTTATATATATATATGGATCATTTATTTTGAAAGTGGTGTAAGTCCATTTTTTTAAAACAATGAGATATTACATAAATAAAAAGTTTACACTAAATTAATATAATATTTCAGTTTTTTTAAAAAATGGACTTACCTCACTTTCAAAATAAACAGTCCATCCACCTTAGCTAGGCGCGGCTTTCGTGGACAGACAATACGTATATTGTTTTTTACAAGAGCCTGGTGTGTGTGTGTGTGTGTGTGTGTGTGTGTGTGTGTGTGTGTGTGTGCGTGTGTGTGTGTGTGTGTGTGTGTGTGTGTGTGTGTGTGTGTGTGTGCGCGTGTGTGTTTGTGTGTGTGTGTGTGTGTGTGTGTGTGTGTGTGTGTGTGCGCGCGCGTGAATGAGTTATATCGGATTTATGAGAATTTAATATTTTTAATACAATTAAGTAATAAATTCTCATTAACTGTATATTTATTAGATAGAATATATAACAAAACATCCAGATTCATAATCAAAATTCAGGTAAGATTGCTATATCTTACCTACTCAAATTCATATAGAAAAGTTACAAACTGAAACTTAGTAATTTCATTAAACCAATTATGAAAATATGATAGACAAATGTATGTCCTTTTATTTCATTATAGAGCAACAAAAATGAAAAATTAGATGATTAAATAAATTAAAAATAAAATGAGTGATAACATACCATGGAATTGTAAAATCAATGAAGAAAATCACTTAATAGCACAGAAATAGTCACATCAGCTTCCTTCTAAGACTAGCAAAGTCATGTGATTTTTTCACACGGAGGCCTGTCTTTCTCGTTGGCCACATATCATTGATGTATTACATCATAATGACACAGCAATGGATAATGCTACAATGTCACCATAATGACATCTTTGTGACATAATATGCTGGCTAAATCAATGTTAAAATTGGATTCAAAAGGTCAATGGATTCCAAATGCTATATTAAAAGAATTATATGCTAAAATGATTCTTCTGCATGGTTCATTGTAAATTTACCCGTAAGTTTATAAATTCATGGGATCTGGGTCTATCCAATTGAAAACTATCTTTCAATCTTTCAGTAGTCCCCACCATGAATGTTGGTCAGCCTGTGGTGAGTTCTAAAACTGACCATCCACAAAAGTATACTATGGGATTCAGTGGTTTAATTCATATTAATCTAACATATGAATTCATTTCTGTTGTCTAAAATTGTTTTGGTTTCCTATTATTAATTATTAGCCAGAGTATCTGATATCATGGTAGAGTAAGTGTTGACAAATAAACTATATTATGTACCTGAAATTTCTGAGCAACATCACAGGTACCTTGCTAGTAACTTATAAAAGCAATAAAATAAAGTCAGGCTCAATAATTTTTGTGAAAAATATACATTTCCAGAAGAATCATTATTTGCTTGTTCATATTCTTAAACTTCAAAACAACCTAAATATAGTATTAAAATTAGATAAAATTTTATTTTTCATTATAGCTGCACTAATTTTAATCAGTTTTTTTATCATAGATCAGATTAGCATGCTGTGCAGAAACATTTTAATTTTCTAACCAGAGGATTAGAAAATTAAAATGTTTCTATACAGGGACCTGGGATCAAAGCTAGTCCCTTGTTTCTAAAAATTTTCTTGATTGGTCTGACCTAGGCATTGACTCTTGTAATGTTCTGCTGATTCTATCACATATGTGGGCAGCTCATAGTGAGCATAAATTAACCTTTACTACTTAGTATTCAGCCAACAGTTTGGAAATGGTGTATAACCTTGGGCATGCAAATATAACTACAGTCATGGTTATATTTGCATGCCCAAGACAAAGTCAAAAACAACATGACTTATGTTGTTTTTGACTTTATGTTGGTTTTTTGTTAATAGGAAAAAATAAGTGTACTAAAGGCTAGGTCTCACTAGTGTAAAATGAGATGTAAATATGTCAGCATATTGATGCTGATATTACTTTCACTATATGGTTAGACATGTCTTTACACTGAAATTCAGTTTTGTTCAACTTTCTATACTGTGTACAAGAGTACCTTGATCATTCATCCAATTGGGATAGATCAGGTGAGATGCTTATTGAAACTTATAGAATTAGAAGCTTAAAAATGTTATTAACGATGTTACAGAGTCATTTATAGGAGGTCTAGATTGTTTTTAAAGAGCTTTTTCAATTTACATTACAAGTCTTGGAACAAATTAATGGCATAAGGTGAAGTACAACTATATATTATACAGTACATTTTTGTTTCTAATTAGTATTTTCTTTATTTTTACCTACATAAAGTGTTGCAAGGATGAGACATATTTTTATTATTATAAAGAATAAATAACATTTATTCAACATTACTGTACATCTCATTAAGTTATTTCTAAAAGCTGTTGAATAGTTTTGAGTTTTGTTAGCTGAAGAACTGAACCTTAATTTAAATCATTGCATCTAAGGAAATCATATTTTCAGACAAATCCAAATTACAATGGAAATTTTTAAACACATTTGATTTTACATTGGGGAACTCTTGTATTTGAAAATAATGCCAGATTTAAGTATTTCTAAATATGACCATATATAGAAATACTTAGATCTGGCATTCCATTGATCAAGCAATTGATCTGGCAATTGGCTGGATCTAAGCAATTGATCTGGCAAGATCAATTGCTTATTCTCTAAAATGATGATTTTTAGTATGCTATATATATAGCATACTAGCATATAGCTTTTAGTATGTTAGTATGCAAATGATGATTTTTAGTATCCTTATTCTCTAAAAAGATGATTTTTAGTATGCTTATTTCATCCTGCTTTAGTGCTATATGTGAATGTTAAAGCATGTTTCCTTCTGTCAAAAAGGAAATTACTTAATTAGGGCTACAATATACAGGAATACCTCGATTATCGCGGTTTTGATTATTGCGATTCTCGATTTATCGCGGTTTATAATTTGATACCAAAATTCAATTATTGCGCTCAAAATTCGAATTATCGCGGCTTCGAGATATAGTCCACTATATAAGCAACCAGAATTACATTTGTTTCCAGGTAACTCTCTTTATTACTTCGTTTTTATCCGACGGAGCTTGCTCCCACTCATCAGTGACTGTCCGCCTTTACCTGAAGTACACGTGGACAGGGCCGGCTTAACCCGGTAAGCAGATGATGCACAGCATTGGGGCGCCAAAATTATCATTTTCTCAATATTGTTACTCAGCAATACTGTACATTGCTGATTAGATATTACAAGAAAGCTGATCAGGTGCCAGGACCTCTAGAGTTGGCACTGCATGTGAATATTTATTTCTTTTCTTATTTACCCCTACAATGAATTTTAAAAGAAGCAAGGATGATATCAAGTCAACACCTATCAAGAAGAAACGTAGAATGACCGCTTAGAAGATTGGCACGTTGTTTAACACATTTTTTGTACCTCGTATATAAAATTTAATTAATATATTTGAAAAATCCTTGGCAGTGATCACCCATTTTACATGCATTATTTATCCCGATTATCGCGGATTCGATTACTGCGGTATTTTTCATGGCAACAATAACTTCCTTGGCAGTGATCACCCATTTTACATGCATTATTTATCCCGATTAAGGATTCGATTATTGCGGTATTTTTCGTGGCAACATTAACCGCGATAATTATTGCGGTATTTTTCGTGGCAACAATAACCGCGATAATCGAGGTATTCATGTATATTTCAAATAGATTTCATTTTTTCCGACTCTTGCCTTTCAATCTACGCCAATTGAAAGGATATATCATTAAAATAATAGGCTTCATTGATAAGATGTAAAACTAATAAATTTGACATGGTAAATAGCAAAAGAAAATTAATGTGTTATAAATCTTTACTAATTTAGTAAATTTTGAAAAAATTTATGATATTATTTTTATAAAATGTTTAAATATCAGTATAAAAATAAAATAATCCATAAAAACAATCAGTTATTTAGAATTTCATTTCATAAATTTCTAATCCATGTTTCTAATAGATATAATGGCGTCGTCATTCGATATCACGACAATTTCGACAATATTTTAAATTCAATTAACGTATAATGTATATAGTTCGTAAATATGATGATATACCTTTTTTAAGGCGTATTCAAATTCTGTATTTTCAGGTGGTGACTGTTTTAATTCACATGATAGCATAGGAAGACGAGGAACAGCTTCCATTTTTCATTTATTACTAAGCGCCATCTGAAGGTTAATGACAGTTGTGTATGTGTGAAAATAAAATAGTTCTTCAATAAGCAACATAACAGTTCTCGATATACAATATTCTTTTAAAATCTTAATAACTTTAAATTTTATTTTGTTATATGCTGTTCTAAAGACTCTGTAGATAATGATTTTAATAAAAATTGAATAAGATTTTCTAAAATCATTTGTAATCAGTAGAAATCACGGAAATCTGTGGTAGAAATACTGTACAATAGATTTTAGAAATACAGTAAGATCCCGTTTAAAGCGGAGAATACGTTCCAAAAAAAAAACCAAGCGCTAAACTAAACAGCGTTAAATGAGATCATCTTAACACATAAATAATGGGAATAGATGAAACGGGACAATGAATAAAAAATATACATACCTTTTTAATTTTGTAACATATTATTACTATTGTATTACATTAATTATAGACATTTTTATTGCCAATATCGATTTATATTCATAAATCATTCATGAAAATGAAAAATATTCAAGTAAATAATTTTTGTGATGAAGAAAGTTCTTCTTCATTTGATACTTTTTGTTTTTTCATTAAGAATCATCTAACGAAAAATCGTTTACCTTTTCCTCTTTCGTTCAGCAAGCAATTGTCGATAGCCAGAATCGCATTCATGACACTTCGTTTCTCAAAATTTGGATCATTTTGTATAAACTGATCTATAATTTCCGTAATAATGGCTAAATTTTAACTATAAAATAACATTGATGAACGATTATAAATATGAATTGTTCACCGCAGCAGACTTTCATATGAACTGCATTGAACTGATATTAAACGCGTTGCGAGACTGCATAGGAAATATCAAAGCAACAAATTAATGCGATTTCGGATTTATGTGAGTATAACGGTTTGAAAAAACCGCGCCAAAGTAAATCAATAAAAAATATAGAATTCGAAAAAACCGTTATATTGAAACAGCGTTAAACGGAGTAGCGTTAAGCGGGGTCTTACTGTACTGTACAAATGATTGAATGTATAATAAAATCCATATTTTTTATCCAGATTATTAAACATCCATAGAAACGATATGACAATTTCCCTGATAATATATAAATAATCTAAAAAAAATGCAGTATTCTGATTTTTTTAAATATTTTGAATTAATATTATGTGACCAAACAGCATAAACACAGAATTTTTATTTATTTTATTTGAATAATATACATTTTCAGTCTAATTTATAATGAATTTGAGTAGATTAATAGAGCAATTATTTTAATCATTTCTGATTTTGAATCACTTGCTAATTTAATTAAAAAACTAATAAAATTTTCACTTTTGATTTGAATATTCGAATAAGAATATAATAATTTAGCATATCACGAGTTCAAAAGCCGGAATTCAAATTAATAACATATTCAATTTAAACCAATGCGTAATCAACTTACAATGATTGAAAATTTTATATACAACAGAATCTATTACTATTATAAATTGTTATTTTTCGATAAAAACAATTATTAATAGTTTATTAATTCCAATCAAAAATTAGTCCCTAATCTATTAATAATATTGGCAGGATTTTGACGTACAATAATGCTTTTCGACCCAGACCCTCGGGATCGAATCCTGTTCCAACCTTGAAAAATTTATATGAGAAGTCTTAGTCGATCATCAATAACCATCATTATTATCCGACTAATCTCTCCACGTATGTATGAGACCTGTGGCAGATTGGTTAGGTTAGGTTAGTTTTATTACGCCGCCATATCCTCATGGGATATTCTTTATCTGGCGGCGGCCATTTATAGCTCCCATCACAGGCTGGCCAGCACCCATGATGGGGTCAACCGGATGGTTGAAGGATGGGGTTCAACAGGCCGGGCCCGGACCCCTCCTGAAAAATTGGAGGTGTGGGACCCGGATTTGAACCCGGATCCTCCAGGGTGATAAGCCGAAGCTTTTCCACGCGGCCATCCGGCCGACCTGTGGCAGAACCTAGTTTCTGCCATTTAGTAATCAACATTAATTGGGTGATATTAAAAAGTAATTCATCAAATAATTGCATGGAAACGCTTCGGATTTCTATTCTAGAGGACTCAAGTTTGATTCTCGGACCTCACCCTTTGGAAATATTATTCATGAGGTCCGGACCCGACCGTAGAGCCTGTTTTCTATAATTCGCCTCGGCAGAGGTGGGCAGCTTGTGGCAGGATTGTTATAGCCGGCCATTTAGTAATCACCACTCAAGTTTGATTCTCGGACCTCACCCTTTGGAAATATTATTCATGAGGTCCGGACCCGGCCGTAGAGCCTGTTTTCTATAATTCGCCTCGGCAGGGGTGAGCAGCTTGTGGCAGGATTGTTATAGCCGGCCATTTAGTAATCACTACTGATTAAAGAGTGGCCTCATCTATTGACAAAAGAAACATTTTCACAGAAAAACTTACAGCACGCATATCAAAAGATATAAAGATAAAAATTCATAAAATGCAGGAGACAAATAGTTAGGAAGAATCTGAAATTCGTTATTTACGAGATAATATGATTAATTTTAAAATATCAAGCAATTAATTAAAGTATTAAAGATTATAAATAAATAAAAAATTGGGCATGTTACAATATCAGCTTTAAAAAAGATGGCAAAATTTGTCGCTAATTTCTGAATATCATTTCAGAAATCTATATACGAGGGGTAATCAAAAAGTAAGGTTACAAAGCCTGCAGTGAAGAGTGTACATTTTATTTCATCAGTTGGCTAGTTTTTACAAAAAAAAAAAATGAATATATCTTTCTTATTTAACAAATATTATAAAATATATAGAATTTTAAAAGTTTTCCTGCCGTTATCTTGTAATGGAACAATATGGAGACTTTAAAGTTAATGATAAAGTAATTATAATAATAAGATATAATCTAAGCATTGAATCCTTTGCAATGTTTTGTTTTTGAGATATTTTACGAATGGCATGACAATCATTAGTACAGAAAAATAATTATAAAGCCACTGTTGTGTATAAGTTATATATATACAGTATATAAATTCTAACATTCTTTAAAATGATCATAACATTGTTCACATTGTGATAAATAGTATCAGAGATATCTGAAACTATTTATCACAAACTCTTCTAATATTTCAAACGGCAGCCATCTCGCATCCTCAAAATTCATTTAAAAAAAATGTATTGTTAATGCTAAGATATAATTTACTGAATTTTCAATTTTTTCGATAACGGATAGCGACATAAAACGAATATAGTACATATTACCTTTTTTTAAGTAGCTTAAAAATTCTATAAAAAATAGATATTTCGTGATTTATAATGGAACGACATTACTTACTTTTTTAAAAGAGGGAAAGGGAATATTCTCAATTTGCTTTTCATACCATTTTTCAGCATCAGACTGAATAGTAAACAGTATTTCAGTTATAATATTTATAACTTAAAACGATAACTGTATAAGTATTTATTTAATACCTGAAGTGCTTTTCCTACATCATCATCTCTGTTAGGAAGAAACATTTTAAAATAATCTAGGAAGCTGTTTTAAAATTTATAAGAAAAATTAAATTAATATTGCTTTTTTAATATATTAAAATAATCTTATTTTAAATTATACCTAAGGAATGACTGAAATTCGGTTTTATCTTTTTCTTCAATTAAAGGAAAAACTGTGTGCATATTATCCAATTGATTAATATAGTAATCTTGCGTAGACTGCAAATCCTCCATGAACAAATCTTTGAAATTTGGATCTTCTGGTTCTGCTTCGATGTCTTTAAACTCTTTAATTTTTTTTAGAATATACTTAAAAACAGAATATTGATATTTCACATTTTCTTTCTTTAACATGTGGCTAATACAAAGCCAAAGGCTGCAAAAAAAAAAAAATTAATTAATAAGATAGAATTATAATATATACATAAGATAGTAATGCCCCGCAATTCGACAGTTGGGTTTCGCGGGATGGCGCATGCGCGTGCATGGAATTGTGTGATGTCCTTTGTTATTTGTCAGTTCTTGTTGGGCTGATTTGGTGTTTCCGTGTGGTTGGTTTTAATATTCAATTCTGAATTTTTCAGAAAATAAACAATTTATGTATCTGTAGTTGTTATTCTTTTTTTGAGTGAAATTTAGGGATAGGTTCAAAGAGAAGTGAACAGAGGAATAATTCAGGAAAGAAGAAAACTTGATCGAGTATAGATAATGTGCAGGAAGGTAGAACAATTACAGTTGTAACTGAAAAGTATGGCGTTCTTAGGACAATTTGGCAATGTTTTGCAACAGAGAGAGAGATTATAACTGCTAGGGTGTCTGCAGGAGCAATAAAGATTTCTGATAAGACTAGATCTTTAATCAATGAAGAGTTGGAAAAGTTGCTTCTTACCAGAATTAGATAAAGATAGATGAAGAGAGATCCAATAACTCAGACACCGATCTACGAGAAGGCTAGGTTAATTTTCAAAGAATTGCAGAAGAAAACTCCAGGGTGTACCTCAGATCAAACTAAGGAATGTAAAACAAGTCGAGGTTGGTTTCACACATTCAAAGGTGGAACAGGATAAAAAAGACTTTATTCCAACATCCAAGGATTAATACATTGAGTGTAATGTTTATAAAATAGTGCATTTTGTAATTTAGTGTGTTATACAATAATAAAATACGTATAGTAAAGTAAATAATATAAATAATATATTGGATCTCGCTCACCTCACCCGTTAGGAGAGTGGGATAGGAGTTTGACAACGAATTAATCTATTTTCCATAGTCTTATATGGGAAATATAGTCCCGCAATTCGACATTAGTTCAGCGACGGATTAGTGCCGAATTGCGAGGCATCACTATATTGGGTAAATGTTTTAATAAAATAATATTTCAAATGAGTATAATATCTATCATGTGTAAGTTGAACAGTGTCAAAAATATAATTTATTTTCAATTTTGAGTTCCGCCGTCTTGCACTAATACAAATATAGGCCTCAAAATTAGTAATCCTAAAGCCAGTATTAAAGGACGGATCGTCTAAAATTTGAATGATCTATGATATAATGTTCATGAGATATTTGATGGCAGCTAGGTAAAACAGTCACTTTATCAAGCTGCCGTCAAATATCTCAGACTTAATTTTTTTCTTGAATATCGGATCCAATTTCGAGTCTCAGACCTTCATATTTTCAGGGCCAGGCTTGCCGATTGAACTCCCATCTTGTAATCTGGCTGGCCCATCACGTATGATGGCAACTAGTGATGTATTCTGAAGTAACTGCCGCCAAAAACAACCTTTGACAGATTCTGAGGCATAAGTGAAACTAATCCTGCAGTGAAGAGTGTACATTTTATTTCATACAACCAATACAGCCAACTGATAGTATATATACATATACATTAAATAAAAACATACATACATATATGCATTATATATATGTATAACATACATATATAATATACATTATATAACATACATTATATATATGTATAACATACATATACATGTATATATATGTATGTTATAACATACATATATATACATACATATATACATACATTAAAAACATACATACATATAATATATATATTAGGTTATTTTTCGACATAGTCTCCATATCGGTTTAGGCAGTTGTCGTTCGTGGGATGAGTTTTCCCTTCTGGTAAAAATCCTGTCCTTGCGTGTTCAGCCACGTTGTCGCGAAGTGTTTTTTTTTGTCAACAGATGACGCCACTTTCCACTCAGTAAGATTACTAAGTGGCGGGGCGAAACAAGCCCTTCCACAGGCTGCCCACCCCTGCGGAGGGGTCAGCCGGATTGTGGAGGACGGGGATCGACGGGCCGGGCCCGGACCCCATGATAAATATTTTCAAGGGGTGGGACCCGAGACTCGAACCCGGGTCCTCCAAAGTGGAAAGCCGAAGCGTTTCCACGCGGCCAGTCCGGCCGACTGTTGCGAAGTGTTTCACCTCCTCGTCTGAAGTGAATCGTCGGTCTCCTAGGTGCTCCTTCAAGTGAGGAAAGAGGGTCGTCGGTCTCCTAGGTGCTCCTTCAAGTGAGGAAAGAGGTGAAAGTCGCTTAGAGCGAGATCCGGGCTAGAGGGAGGGTGTTCGATATGTCCCAGCGAAACTGCTTCAACAGCGTAGTGGTCTTCTGGGCTGTACGAGGTCGCGCGTTGTCGTGAAGGAAGATGCCCTCGGTGAGAAGTCCTGGCCGTTTCCTCCAGATTGCTTCACGCAATCGTGTCAAGGTCTCGCAGTATTGGTCAGCGGTCACCTTGTGCCCTCTTTCCAAAAACTCCACGAGCTGGGACAGTGTTCTGGGACAGCGCGGTGATACCCGCGCTGTCCCAGAACACTGTGGCCATCACCTTCCCCGCAGATGGTGGCACCTTAAACTTCTTTGTCTTTGGAGAGGAGGTGTGTTTCCACTCCATTGACGACCGCTTACTGCTCGGGGTATAGTGGTGGATCCATGTTTCGTCACTCCTGGCAATGCAGTGAAGAAAACTATTCCCTTCCATGGAGAACCGTTGCAAAAGTTGCAGACTTGCCCCCATGCGCTTCTCCTTGTGTTAGTTGGACAGATTTCTTGGAACCCATCGGGAACAAACTTTTTGATACTGCAGAATATCGTGAACAATGTGACGAATGCTTCCGAATGACATTCCCAATTCTACTGTCACATGCCGTAACGTGATCCTCCTGTTGTCCTGAATCAGCTACTCCACGCGAGCTGTGTTCAAATCTGTTGATGCCGTGCT
The DNA here is from genome assembly GCA_000484575.1 of Olivierus martensii. Lineage (NCBI taxonomy): Eukaryota > Metazoa > Arthropoda > Arachnida > Scorpiones > Buthidae > Olivierus > Olivierus martensii. Next base: position 28,780 of record AYEL01092228.1, on the reverse strand, counting down.
GGGTCGGCCACTGTGATCCTCGTTGGTGACCTTTTCTCTACCGGCCACAAACTTTCGACACCATTCTGCGACATGTTGACGAGACATTACAGTCTCTCCGTAAACCTCTACCAACTGCCGGTGAATTTCAGCCGCGGTTACATGTTTCGCCCACAGAAATCGAATAACTGAGAGGATTTCTTCGCGAGACCAGTTTTCCAAACGGGTAGCCATTTGTGTTATTCTACAACTGGCGCTGTAGGTGGCGGGTGGCTGAAACTCTGCACAGTTGCCGACCACATGTATTAGAATTACCGCACACTACTAATTTCTCTATAACAGACGAAACTCCAGGAATCTCCGTCTTGTACCCTTAGTTTTGATCACTCCTCGTACTTATAAAATACAGATTATGTGTGTATGTGTGTATGTAACTTTTTTATTTAAAATCTAAAAAAGATATTTAGGAATATGATATAGAATTTTGTTCAGTATCAGTATCAGCATCCCTACTTCGCCCTTTTTTTATTTGGCCCTTTTTTAAAGGCTTTAGGAAACCCAATTTTTATTCATTTTGTGACAATAAATACCAATAGATGGCGCTAAGTGTGAAAGTAAGGGGCAACAGATAACTTACGTGAATTACTATTATTGGATTTTTACAGAATTATTTAGCTAATACTTATTATTGATTGATACAGGATACTGTTCAGTATCAATTTGTTCAAATCAGTATCTTTATATCATACATTTTCATTGGATGTTTTATTTTAAAGGAAAATATACCTTTTCATTGGATGTTTTATTTTAAAGGAATTTTTATGCTGAATTTAATTATGATACAGGATACTGTTCAGCTAACCTTTTCACGCCTTATTTAAACTGTTCAGTATCAATTTGTGTTCAATCAGTATCTTTATATCATACCTTTCTTTTGGATGCTTTATTTTAAAGGAAATTTTATGTTGAATTTGCAGCTAAGTTAAGCCTGTTCTATATCCATAATTACAATGGTGACATATATCTCAAATGAAATTTGTTTCTATTTTATCAAACAAAAAAATTATATAATTATTCATCATGACGTAAACTACTCTATGTTTATCCAATATTATGTAAATAATAAAGTAATATTTAAAATCACACAAAAAGCAATAATATATACAAATTTTTTTATTTGTCAATTTTAAATGAAATTAATCCATGTTGCATTATTTCAAACGCATTTTGAGTCTCTCTCCCTTCGAAATTTTCCGTAGCACTATGCGTGATTATTATATTTTTCTCCAAACTGATCGGAGAAACAATTTGGATTGGCCAGACTTGTTTTATAATAAACGTATTTTCACGTGTTACATTAGTCTTTATTTCTCTATCAATTACACATAAATATTTTATATTTTATTTAATAACTAAAACATTGTTACTCGAAATTTACAAAATTCTTCCCACTTACATTATTTAACGTCTCAAATCTATACTCTATTCCTAAAGTGTGATATAATTTATGGATTCTCTATAGCTAATAAATAAATAACACTTAAAAGAACCTCTCTCCAAGCGACTTTCACCTCTTTCCTCACTTGAAGGAGCACCTAGGAGACCGAGATTCGCTTCAGACAAGGAGGTGAAACACTTCGCAACAACGTGGCTGAACACGCAAGGACAGAATTTTTACCAGGAGGGAATATTCAAACTCAACTCATGAAGCGACAAGAGCTAAACCGATATGGAGACTATGTCTAAAAAAACCTAATGTATGTACTATCATCTGGTTGTATTGTTTGTATGAAATAAAATGTACACGTTTCCCTGCAGGCTGTGTAACCTTACTTTTTAATCACTCTTCGTAATTTGAGATATTTTACAGATGTCCTGGTATCAGACATTTGAGTAAAAATTCTTACTGAATAAATTTTTAATATCCTTTCAAAATATTATATTATTATTTACTTATTATGAATAACGTTTTAACGAATATTTATTATCTTTCATAGATAGGAATACCATCTATCATTATCTACTGTCCATCTTATCTACTATCTTATAATGAGATCACTTATCTTAAAAATTAATAGATGTGTTAGATAAGAAAGAACGATTTTTTTTTAATTTGATGTTTGGTTTTAGAGAAATCTTAATAAGAAATAGATAAAGTAGATACATATGTACAATTTTTTGTAAAAATTGACTGGGGATATAGTTAAATAATAAATTTTTCATACCAATAGTAATGCTTTAACGGGAAGAGATCTGATTGAAGAGCATGTTGTTTTAATAATGTCCATCCCTCTGGTTCAAACAATTGATGCAATTTTCTTTCGTCAGTTCTGTTTATCTATAATCAAAAAATAACATTTAAATAAACATTCGAAAGTCGTTTGAAACAGTAATGTGTACATACTTCCGATTGCTGTAGATGGTGTTGTAGAAATACTTTACAAATACAAGCATGGTCAATCATGGGAGAAATGCTTTTTTCTTTCAAATTTACTATAAATCGAAAACTTGCAGACAAAGTAGCTGAAAGAATTTTTCTAGGTGATTTTAGATTTATAAATATGTTGTTATCATGCACGTCTCCATCTTCGTTAACGAATGGAATTTCCTAAAAATAATAATCAGTTTTGAGAATGCAGCAGATTTAAGAAACATAAATCTGTCATACCTTAATTGGAACTTGTGTTAATCCAATTAAATCGTCTCTTTCTAGAAAAGGAATACCAGCTTCTACTACATCTTTGACGTATCTTGTTTTTTTTAAATTTAAAGCATATTATTCAACGAAAATCACTGCAAAAATATAGTATTCATATCTGACTTACGTGAATAGTGTTTTTACTCTTCGAATGTCTATAATTTCTTTTGCTGTTTCAACTAAACTTTCTTTATCTGCATCCCTAAATGTTACTTAATAAACTTAGCACTTCGATCAATTAAATGTTACCTTACAATATTTTAAACTTACCAAACTTCAATAGTTAATCTATCATCTTCTGAGATGTTTTTACTACGAGCGTTAAAACATTATTTAAAAAACTATTTTTCTATGGAAGATTTAGTGAGAAATGTTATTAGAATACTTACAAAAGGAAATTTTCGTTCCATATGGGATTGAGAGAATCTTGCAAAATTTTTGTCTGAAATTTTTCTGTCGGCTTTATCCATATTTTGCAATATGGATCGCTTTTATCTGTAAATTTTTAATAGTTATTGACACTTTTGAGGTATTATTTAATAAATAATTTAAACTCACCATTGGCATCTTCAGATTTAACAGAGTTTGCTTCTTTAATCGTGACCAACAAATCAATAGAAAGTTTCTAAAAACACAAATTAAACAGTAAATAATTTTGTTTTTTCTTTCTATTTACACATCTGTTTGTTTTATGCTTTACCTCTGATTTCTTAAGAGCCACTTTTTTAATTTTATTTCTTATATATTCTGGGATATCCTTTCCGATATTTTCGCAATAATTGAGTAATTCGTCCTTTGTATTACAGTTTACGATCGCCGGACCACCAACATAATTAGTGGCAACTCTAATACTAATTTCATACGTTTGTTCTACCTGAAAATTTTCAAATTTAGTATGATACATTCCGAGTTTTTTGCACATGTTAATTCTAAAAAGCTTGAAATACGCAATGCATCTGAAACTCACCATATTATCGCTAATCTCTGTTTCTGCGATAATGTTTTTGAACAATTCAAATAAAATTTGATAATTCTTCCTTTGAGCCTAAGAAAATAACTTTTATTAAACACTTTTATTTTAAATAGAAAGAAAAAGTACATTAAATTATTTATTTAAAGATAAATTTTGAAATTTCCAACGAAAACATTACCAGTTTAGATAATGCGTCTATCGTAAATCAATAATCATAGAAAATTACAATTGAATAAAATACTTAAAACAATAATAAATTAATCATTGTTTAAAATTAATTTTATTAATATAAGTCAATAAAATTCAAAATTAAATTGATTTCATTATACAATATAAATTTTTTGATTAAAAAAATTTAACTTTACTATTCAAATATAAAATGGCTCCTGGAGATCCCACTGAATTACTTTTAATGGATCTCGAAAAAAGAAATATAAATAATTTATGCATTCTAATTTACAAAAACTACTTTTACGAATGAGTGACATGAAATTGTGTTGCGTAAAATTTATTAGCTGAATATTTCTCACCAGAAATAGGCCACATGAGTTATGCCAATATGTATTGGCAACTTTAGGAAGTCAAACATTACTTACGTTGACATTATTCTGAGTTGTCTGTTTTGTGATTAGAATATGTAAACTATCAAAAGTTTATAGAACAATTCTCCTAAAGTTTACGATATTATATTTAATATAGTAAACTTTAGGAGAATTGTTCTATAAAATTTATCATTTGAATTTAAATGCTTGGTTGAACAAATAATTCTAATTATTTTAACTTTAATGTTTTCATTCATAAATATTTTCTTTTTTCGTTTCAGTTAAAATAATAAATGAATCCGAAAAAGATTAATCACCTACTTTCTTGAACATTCTGCTTTTTTCTATGACTATGATATGCGCGATTAAAATGTATGTCATCAAATTCATCTTCAATGGCACGATTTCTTTACTGGATTTCATCATATTTGATTAAAAGCGTTAGGGTAAAAATATCATAAATTTGAGCATTTGCCATTTTTAAATAATTGATTGATCTTATTTTAAGATTAACTTTAATGATCTGATATAATTGATAAATTTCATAATTATTCATTAATTAGTTCAAAAGGCATTAAAATTCATGTAGCAATAGGTCGAAATCAGCTTTAATAGGAAACTTTTCCAACTGAATTCCATAAAAAAACTCATTAATTTAAAAATTATTAAATGTAGATATGAACTGCAGAACCTATTGAAAGTGCAACATTTGTCTGAATTAAGTTGAATAGATCCCTAATTGACTAAAAATAGAAAAGTCACGTATAAGAATACTTCATTTAAATAAAAATTAACATGTTAGATGTTCTTTGCTAATAAGTTATGCTTCGGGCCTACAGTTTTTTTTTCAAGTTCCTTAATGACTGAAGCTGATTTTAAAACCATCTCTTTCTGTTTTTTTTTTTTTAACTGTAATAACAGATCAAGAAGTTGTTTTTAAAGCCATCTTCTTATGTTTTAAACTGTAATCAATAATCTTTCCTGATTTATTGCTTGCAGTACATCAAGATGATGATTATAAAAACAGCTTCAGTCATTAAGAAACTTAATAAAACTGTTGAGTGTGCCATGCATAACTTATTAGTAAAGAGCATCTAACATGTTAGTTTGTATTTAAATTAATTAATTGAATACGTGACTTCTGTTATTTATGATTTAATGCCTACACGTAAGTATATTGACTATTTTAAATTTTTGTTAACATTGACTTTACATTGAATCAGCATGATTAATTAGAGTTCACTGATAAATTGATTACTGAAGAGAATAAACGATTAATTATTGATTCAGCAACGTGATTGATTCATATGTTGCTGATCATCATAAGCAAAATTGATTTAATAATTATTTGCTCAGTCAGAATGATTGATGATTCAAAATTGGAACAGGCAACAAATTTTTTTGATGTGGAGAGGAGCTAAAGCGTTCCACCGAATAGTTTGTTAATCACAAATTATTGAATTGTCAACCTCGTCTCAGTAAGTATGTGAGATCAGTTTGAATCCAGGAAAATCCGCAGTAGACTATTAAAATTTCATTTAATTGAAAAGTATATCGCAAACAAACGAAGCATTAAATTTGAATTCTTTCATAGGAATGAATTTTTACAGCAAGTTTTTATAAATTAAATCTATTAACTAGCCTACTTATTTGATTTTAATTAAGAGTAATTAAAATTATTATTTTGGTAAATATTACTTTTAATAGTTGCAAAAGTTAATTATTTTGAAAAAAATTGATATTTTCACCACATGATTTTAAGCTTTTATAGAAATATTTGAGTGTAAGATGAAAAATATTAGTTTTCCGTAATTTTTCAACATGACATTTATTATATGCCAACATGAATTTATGCGATGGAGACTGGGAGAACAGAGGATATTGGAAAAGAAAAGTAACAGAATAATATCTATTGTTATGTCGAGGATAAACTGTTGTATTCAACGGAAAATCCTGAAGAAGAAAAAAAAAGAAGAATTTATTACTATAAATCATCAGTGATTACAGCAGTAAATTTAAGATTTTTCTATCTAATTACTATACATTGTGATTATTAGAATTTTTTTTTAATAATATGAATGAAAAAATTTTTAAACAAAACGATTCCTTAAAATAAGCAACATTTACAGGTCGGCTAATCCGCCATGTGAAACTTTGGTTCTTCAAAGGTAGAACTCGAGATCGAATCCGGTCCAGCTCTTAAAAATTTATTTCAGAAGCCCGGAATTCTGAAATAAACTTTCTCTACAATTCTCCAATAAAGAAAAGAAAGGCTGTTATGATCCAGTTGACTCTTCCATAGGATGGGCAGCCTATGATACAGCTTGAATTGGCACCGTCATTTAATCTATGATACTAATAAATAAAACTTTGCAATCAAAATATATTATTTTTGTAGATACAGAACAGTTATTTTCAGAAAGTCTAAATATATAAAACAAAAAAACTTAAATAGCAAATGAAATACAGTATTTTAAGTACAGATTAAAGTACTGTATTATTGTAAGAAAAATAATTTTCGATTTTTTAATTAAATAAAAGCATGAATTTTTAGTAATTTAGAAATAAACTTATATCTATAATTAAATTATTATAATTAATTATATAAAAAATTAATTTTTTTTTAATCGAAGGCTGATATATGATAGATACTGTATATTTATCAATTATATATATATATATATATATAATAAAAACTTTTTTACTTGGGAATCCAAATTTAAATTTATGATTTTCGACTAAGCCCTAAATAACGGCCCCATGAAGCATATATCGCCATCTAACGAGAAAATTTTCAATTTATTTTCTTAATAAAAAAATATATACTGTATATATTAATTATAATACAGATCTGATGAAATTTTATTTGAAATAATAAATAATTTTTCAAATAATTGAATATTGCCAAATAAAAGATAATATCATTTTAAGATAATCTGACTTTCAAATAATTTATTTTCAAATAAATACATTATTTGAAAAAAAAATCAAACTACTTTTTTAAATAAAATTTAAAATAATAATATATATCATGCTTATGAAATACTAAATACTATTGGTGTGAATTGTGCAATATTTTATAATTACTGCATATTATAATGATACGACACTGAACAGTACAGATATATAATGATATAAACTGACTAAACTAAATTATTACTATTATCACAAAAATATCCTAAATTTTCACATTCGTGTTATATATATATATATATATATAATAAAAACTTTTTTACTTGGGAATCCAAATTTAAATTTATGATTTTCGACTAAGCCCTAAATAACGGCCCCATGAAGCATATATCGCCATCTAACGAGAAAATTTTCAATTTATTTTCTTAATAACAAAAAAGGCGACTTGAATAACATCAGTAGCTGGCGACCAATTAACATTCAACTAACAATAGCGAAACTCTATTCTGCGGTTGTGGCTAACATAATAAGAGAGTCTTGTTCTGCCAACAATATCATTTCTAATAATCAGAAAGGCTTCATGCCTACTCCAGGCTGTGTAGAACACGACTACTTAATACATTCGTCGATAAGGAGAGCAAAGAGGAACAAATCGAACATCTATATCTGTTCCTACGACTTCAGGGATGCATTTGGCTCAATTGACCATTCGTTAATTAAAAACTGCCTATCAGACCATGGGTTCGACATGGCTGACGTAACAAAGATAATGAGCCTTTATACTAACCTCTCGTTCTGGGTGGAAACAAGCGGAGGAAGCACCGATCCCATCAAACAAAACAGAGGTGTCAAGCAAGGTGACCCTTCCTCGCCGCTAATATATAATCTCGTCATCGAGCATCTTTCCAAACGACTAAATGAACACCCCAGAACCAGTCTAGGCTACAACCATCTACTTTTTGCAGACGACCTGTCGATTATCGCAGAAACACCGCAACACCTACAAGAACTACACCAGGAGGTTTTGAAGTTCTGCCATACGACAGGTTTATGCCTTAATATTGAAAAATGCAAACTGGTAGCCTGCAGAGGAATTAAAAGGCAGAACACAGGATCTTATACTGCCTGCGATGTTGATATCGCTCTCTCAATAGATGGTTCACTTATTCGACCAATTCCCTGGAAAGATTCTATAAAATATCTCGGAAACCAATTAGGAAAAACCAGAAACGGTATCTGGTCTTCATTCTGGGAGTTATTGAAAGAAACTAAACGTCTACTAAAAAAGACGGCAGAATGTTGCCTTAAAGTACATCAGAAATATATCATTGTCCGCAATTTCATTTGCCCGAAATGGGAATACTGTATAAGGCTAAACGGTTTAGGCAGATCTTATGCCAAAAAACTCGGCGAAGCACTGAGAGATGCTGTCCGCAAATATATTGGCCTTCCGAAACAGACGACAAGAGCCTTCTTTCATTCTACACTCGCCGACGGAGGACTAAACATTCCCGACCCCTGGATCTGGTGTTGTACTACTCAGATATCACATATAATTTGTCTGCTAATTTCCACTGACTCAATAGTACTGAATGTTATAAAACAGGAAATTATTCACCTAATTAAATCTAGATATACTCTCTCCCAGGAAAATACCGACTCTGAACAACAATTAGTAATTCATTACCTTAATGGCGATTTGGAACAATTTAAAAAAGCACGCTACATCGACTGCGCAGATCCAACGGCAATGGCACCATCTTACTTCAAAGAGGCAAATTTCTTGGTTTCACACTACAATAATAAATACCAAATTTCTTCTAACGATGGGACTGTAGAAAACCAACAAAATATTGGAAAACACATCAAAAGTAAGTTGAAAACAAGGACGGCCGAAAACTGGTATAGGTCAGAAAAAGGGCAAGGTAAATCCATGGCAACAAATAGAAATATTACATCAAATATCTGGCTAAATAACAACGAATTAGCCAAATCCACTTACTCTTTTGCAATAAAAGCCCGACTCGATCTCCTCCCATCCAACAGCAATCTATGGATGTGGAAAAAATCTCCTTCATCTCAATGCAAAAAGTGCGGAGATCGAGAAACTATCCACCACATACTGTCGAAATGCCCAGCTTATCTTAATAGGCGTCGAGAGCTTCATCAAAAAATATTGAATCGGATTGCGAAGACAGCACGCTACAATATAACTGACTCAGAAAGCAGAATCGACATAGACAAATCTATCGAGGAATTAGGGGACAACAACCTCCGCCCTGACATAGTAATAAGAAAAGAAAAAGAAAAACAGATCATAATTCTGGATTTAACCATCACAAGTCAATTTGGAGAGGAGTGTCTGAACAACGCCAGAAGAGCGAAGATAGAAAAATATAAACATATTGAGGATTATTTTACAACTAAAGGATACAAGGTCACCAACGATGCCATTACTTTCGGATCAATGGGAGGCACAGATAGTAGGAACACTGATCTGCTAAAACTAACTGGCTCACCCATAAATTACATCCGAAAGATGGAAAAATACATAGTATCAGACATACTACGAGCAGGACACAGGATATGGATCGAGAGATGCGGGAGATCAAATTAGGACCTCCTTATTTATTTAATATCATTATTCTCTATTGACAAAAATAATTACGATTTATTTAAAGTCATTGTAAAATTCTGTTTGTAAATACTAAGAGAACATTAATCTCATCTATTTTGTATCAAGAATATTTGTAAAAAAAATTACTTTTCATTGTTACAAATAATATATTTCTTATTGTATTGTCCCTGAGGCACCAACCTCTGGACAAGATTCTCATTCACCAATGAGAATCTTGTGATGTATAATTTTTTTTGCCTTAATGAGAAATTGAAACAAATGTTTGATAATAAAAATGGTTCGCGTCCCGGGTCCGGTATTTCCTAAAAAATTTTTGCGGGGTTCTGGGCCCGACCTGACGATCCCTGTCTTTCACCATCCGATCCCCTTCCACGGCTGTGGGTGCAGCCCGTGGTTAGAACCAGGTCCATAATAAGGCAGCTTAACTGAAACTAATTTAACCCAATCTAACTTTAATTATAGAATATCATCTCCAAATTTCATGAAAAATCTACCAATTAGTTCAAAAGTTATTAGTGGTGAGATCTAGACAGCAGGAAGGTGATTTCATAAGCATCCTTTTTTCTTTGAAAAGTAGGATAAATAACTTTTTTCCCCCCGCTGTTTATTTTTGAACTCTTGTAATTCTTTTATTAATTAGATTCGAAACTTAAAAAATTTGATAGTATGTGTTCTATAAAATATTGTTTTCGAATATAAATATTAGATTAATAATATTTAACTTATAACATTAAAATAAGTTGAATTTTGACAGAAATAATCATATAATGCGAAAGAAATCATTAACTACTGTGTAATATTTGGATTAGAACAGCTATCAATCCACAGATTACTAATACAGATGGGACACTTCCTATACTTTCAATGGTAACTTTTCAAAATGACGTAGCCATATAAAGAACCAATCATATTACTTCTTTAGAACGTAACATAGATGGTGCTACTAACAGTTAAACGTCATCAACAAAGCCAGGATATGACATCACAAAAATGGCTGTACTTCCTATATACAGTAATCGTTATTGTGAATACTACTTTCTTGATTTATTTCCGATTTTAAGAAGTTAAATGTATTTTTAAAAACAAAACGTTGATTTTTAATCGTGTTTTAGACTTTATACATTCGAAATATTTATAATACAAATTTGATAACAATTTCTTTCCGAATTGTTAAACATTAATGAAACCTGTGTGTTTATATAAATATATTCTATTTTCAAGCTTCAGAAAACAACGTATATTATATTAATATAATTTTATTGAAAATTTATATTTGTACAAACTGAAGTTATATATCAAAAATATATTAATGATATTAAATAATAATAATGAAAACATTTCAAAATAACTAATATACAGTACATTTACTAAGCCTAAGCGGATGAGTTCTCTCACTCAATAGAAAATACGTTGTATAATAATATAAATTCCAATCTTCTTCTTCTTCCTGTTAATATGGAGGATATGACTCATAAATGCCAATCTTCCAAGGTATACTAAATACCTTTTATAAATAACTAACGTTAACTTCGATCCACGAGCTACGATCAAACGTCTTAAGAAAACAAGATGGCTACTAGAAACGAAAGCTGCTTATGGGAAACAGATTACTACGTAATATTATTATTCAATATAGTTCTATATTTTAAAATAATAAAATATCCTTTATTATTTAAATGACTTTGGAAATATTAATACTGGTCAATGTCTTGAAAAATTATAAAATTTTTACATTCAAGAAAAAATACACAATCAACTAACTGAGAGGCGCTGTGGTACTGAAATTTCCTTGTTTTAGCTAAGTGTCCCATCTGTATTAGTAATCTGTGTATCAATCCTCTTTAGTTTGTATCATCGTCATTTTATTTGAATCCTCTATATGACATTTTTATTATCAATATTATGAAACTTCTCGTGAACATATTTAATTAGTATGCATGATCTATTCTCCAATAGATGGAAAGATAAGATGACGTGGAATCATCGATGCACGGAACTCTTCATCAGCTAATAACAAGAATAAATAATTCATCATAACACTGTCTATATTTTATATTGTTTTAATACTGTACTAAAAATTAAGATGAGAATTATTCTCAATTTCCTTATAAGTTGATTAAATTCCTACTATTCGATGAGAAGAAAATCAATTGAATCTGGTTTGCTGATTCTTTTTCTTTTCCTATTCTCTGAAAAAATTCCTGAAAACTAGATCGAGAAATCGATTCCAACTTTTCCTTATTTTTAAATTTTACCCTATTTTTCTTTTGTAAAGATACAAAGGGGAAAGTTATATCGGATCCTATAAGTTGTGCATAGAAAATCGGCCTGAGGATGAAGATTAAAAATCAATGGCTAACGCCTTTCATAATTTTTTCAATGCCTTTTTTCAATGGCTAATTTTTTCATAAAAAATTTTTTTAGAAGACAGGATTCAGAATCTATTTCCGTATTTTTCAGATCGAAACTTAGCATTTTTGCATATGGACGTTCAATCGATTCCTGAATTTTTCATGTGACGGTACAGAGTTAAAATTAGGCTGAACTCACACGGACCACAACAGAACCACGCCACGACCACAAAACGATGGTTACCGTGTGATTGGGTTGTAGCCGAAATCAGCAACTCGCGAACCACTTATATGCGCAGTCGGTAAGAGACTGCGCGTGTATATTCGAAATCCGTTACCGATTGCTGATTGAAAGGAAGCGCTATCGACGGCTAGTGGTCGATATGTCGCACTGTATGAGTTGCGCTCAACCACAATTTTGTGGATGATATCGACCACAAGTTGCGATAGCCCGGGAAACCGACTTCAGTTAGCGGTCCGTCTGAGTAGATTATTGCGTTTCTATATTAATATAATTATAATTCACGACCGTCCACAAGCAACCACCGTTTTGTGGTTATGGCGTGGTTCTGTTGTGATCCGTGTGATTTCAGCCTTACTCCATATGAACATTATATAGTATTTGCTTCCATACAGCCAACTAACAGACTTCTTTTTCGATTATGGACTTATAGCTTTATAGAACTTCAGTGCTTTCAACAAATGAAAAATTAGCTATTTTTGTCGTTTACACTTGATCTTTCATATAACTCTTTATATATCAACAATATTAATATTTAATATACTGTCATTAAATTTTTATGATGAATTTTTAAAATCTCTAATATTAGTCACTTATTTTATTTGTTTATTTTGACCAAGATTTTGATAGAGTTAAACTCATTAGAATTTCCTTTTCTAAATTTTCACCTAGATCAGTTAGAATAAACTTGAATAAATATTTGATAAATTTCTTTTATCAAATATTTATTCAAGTTTATTAATTTTTTTTTATTATTTTAATTAAATTTTTTAAATCATAACTCATTGAAAATGTTAGGGAGGCGCTACAAGCAGATAAGAGAACGTCAGAAAGTTTGAATAATTTAGGTTTATTTCAGTCTGGATTGTTTGTAAGGTTTTATTTTTCAAAAATTAGGATTCGGCGCGAATATAATAGTTTGGCATTGATTTAAATTCTCTTAATACCTATCAAAACTATAATTCTAAAAAAAGAAACATTCGTTTATAAATTAGAATAACTTTTATAGTGTTTTTAGTTGAAAGATTTCTAAAAATGAAGTGATTTTCAAGCAAATCATGAGCGATAGTCATCATTTAGGCCCTTTATCTGTAGGAGAGGTAGAACATACAGAATCCCTCTCTGATCAGATTGGGTTTCTTTGCTTAAGAGATGACTATAGCGATATTGTGTTAGTAGTTGAAGAGGTTCACATTCCCGGACATAAGGTCATTTTAGCAGCTAGGAGCGAATACTTCAGGTAATTTTCAGAAATTTTAGGAAATTTCAGTTTTAATAAAGTATTACAGTAAAATAAAAAGATAAATAATGATTACCGAATTTATTTCATTTAAAATAATAATGAAAATAGAATCCCTTTTTCATTAAATTAATAAGTTAAACTCGATAATATTGGTATAATTACCATTATATACAATATTTACTTCAAAAATAAACATAGATCATTAATTAACTGTTAGTGTGATATAAATTTTCCAGATATATTTTTTTTATATAATTTGAGTCTACAGTTAATGAGAATGGCTTTTGAAATGTAAAGTTTTATTTTGAAAAAATTAAACTTGAAAATGATTGAATAGCTAATTAATTCAACCATATAAGGAATATCTTTCTAGAGTTCATCATGTAAATCAAAATAGGAAGCAAGAACAGCACAAAGTACACAAGAAATACTCTTTAATTATAAATAGTTACAAATAAAATATTGATATAGTTTATTAAGAAACCTTTTATTTTGTAACTACTGTATATATAATTAAAAAGTTATTTCTTTTATTGCTGTACTTCCTATTTTGATTAAGTGAATAAGATCTTATTAGATCATTATATATAGTACATATGATTTTGAAAGACTTATTTAAAACTATAAAAATGGAAATTTTTTATTATCCAAATATATAAATATATTGTTTATTTTTTATTTTGTAAACTATATACATATATAAAATATAATTTATATAAAAAAAAAACTTTATTTGCAGTAAAGGCTGATTACTGGATTTTACATAGTTCAATATTAAATTGGGATACAATTTTGCAAATGTTATGCCAAAATTAAGTAGCATTATTTTAAAAAACAATAAATACATAAAAGTTTCAATGTAATAATATACATGAAGTTAAATTTGTACCATTTTGAAATAGTTTTTATAGATTTCTGGAGAAAAGACTTTGCTGTTAAAGATTCATCTCCTGATATATGTAAAAAAATAATATAAATGGTTCCATTATGTTAGATTTTTGTGAAAAGATTTGTATAGAAATGGTACAACTTTAATTTTAATCTTTTTATAACTTTATATGTATTTATTAAAATTTTTGATATATATTAATTTTATCTTTGTTTAGCATTTCTACAAATCATATTGTGATTATAAGATTGATCAGAAGTCAAAATTTGTACAATTAAGTTATAGTTTGTAGATTTAATTAAAGTTAACAATTACTATACATGTTTTCCTCACTTTTCAAAAGTAGAGCATTCTATGAAGCTTTTCCTAAACTGAAAATTTGTAAATGACGAAGCAATTGCCATTAATTTATGTGAAAAATTTTTGAGCATCCCAAATCCAAAAATATAAATCAAATCCTATTAAATAACACTAACATATAGTGAAAGCAGGGATGGCATGATAAATACTTATCCTTATATAAAGTAAAAATGATATATGTACACTGTGTTTTTACTTACATCTCCACTTATTTTTTTCAGTTAAGCTGCCACATTGCATATGAGATATATTGTATCTGGTGGCAGCAACTTTTAGACCATCAGATGGTCAACTGGGAGTTTGAAGGATGGAGTTCAATGGTCAAGAACCAGACCATTCCTGAAAAACTGGAGGTGTGGGATCTGGAATTGCAGCTGGATCCTCCAGGATAATATGCTGCTAAATTACTATGCTGCCATCTGGTTGACTTCTGTTTTTGTAAGAGCAAAAATCCTCTTTGGATTTCTTTTGATTAATGAAAACAAATACTAATATAGGCTTTTTCATAAAAACAAAATGGCATTAAGTAAATGCTGCTACTTTTGTAAAGCATTTAGGAACCTATATTTGAAAATATTGCTTACTATGCTTTTTACATTAATTGAAAAAAAAAAAAAACTGAATTCTTAGTTATTTGAAACATTAACCAGCTAAAACAATTATCAAAATAATTCTGTATTTTTTGTAATTTTTTTTGCTAAAATGTCAAAAGAAAAAAGAATTCTATTACTTCATTTATTATTAATATTTATTATTTTAATGAAAAATTCCAAATATTTTTGCATTAATTTTCTCAAAAATAATTATATAATAAAATATTAGATAGTATTTAAAAAATAAACTATTTAAGAATCAAATAATTTATTAAAATTACCAGCTACTTAAAAGACATTTACAGTTAATATTTCATTAATAAAACCTGAAAATTTTTCAAAATGGTTCATTTTATAAATAATTCTTCAACAATATTGAGAGGACACAAAGCTTTCATTAACACAGAACTGTAAAATTTTTACTTTTTGTTAATGAAAATGCTACAGTTATGTTTTTGTTAATAGAAAAGCATTGTATTTTGTTTCTAGTATTAGTTATTTTAAATACAATATATTGGAAACAAAGTTTTCATAAAACATTTCTTCTATTATTGCCAATTTCAAATAAAATCTCAAATAGCTTATCAGATCTTTAAAAGGAAATTACAAAAATTAATTTGATTATAAAAAATAAAAGTTCAACAAAAGTTTTTGACTGCTAAAGGGCTTTGCATTTTATTTTTATTAATTTGATTATTATTAAATTAAAGGTTTTAAAACCTAGTTAAGATTTTATCATCATTAAGAACCTAGTTATCAATTTATCCAATTTTAAATTTTTTAAAATGCCTTCTTATTAAATTAATAATAATAATAATAATAATTTATATGAATGTTATATGATGATTGATGAAATTGTGTTATATTTCTGATATAAATAGTTAATTTCATTTTCTTTACTTTCAATATTTGATAAATGAAAATCAAGATGAATGTTTTCAAATATTAGATAGAAGCAAACTACAATAATAATAATAAATTATAAAATTGTATTATTATTATTATTATTATTATTATTATTATTATTATTATGTATACATCAATCTGGGCACGGAGTAATTCCGGGTCAAAGTGCTATGTCGGACACGAGTCAAGACATAGCTACTTGTGATGTTTTTTAAGAACCCTATATATCACAATAATTTAAGTCAATGCAGAAGCAGTCTTATTGAAGTAAATTTTTTCTGAATTTATTTAAAATCTTTAATTTTTGTAGGATTTTAACCAATTATGTGTGAAAGTCGAGGGCCGCCTGTAATGAATTTCAACATATTATTGCTAGTATTTAGAACCAATTATGTGTGAAAGTCGAGGGCCGCCTGTAATGAATTTCAACATATTATTGCTAGAAACAAATGCAGATGAATCTGCATTTGTATTGTATTTTTTATTACAAGCAAATGAATATTTTTACCTTCTTAAACAAAAACATATTTTAAGATATTTAATAGATTTTTAAATATTTTTATAGTTGTTTTAACTTCAAATAGCTTGTTGAAACTTTCATTAAAAACAGGAACAATATCATAATTATTAATTTCTTCAAAATTAATGTTGCTATCTGAAATTTGTTCATGAATAATCTCATCTTTTACATTCTAGTCAGATTCATCATTACCACACTGATAGGAATAGCTGTTATGATATATATCCAATGATCTAGATCTGTATATCTTAACCTGCAATAAATAAATAATCCTAATAATGATCAATATTGTTATCTAAATATCAGATAGAAAACTTTTATAAAATTAATCTTCTTTTAAAATTATATTTTTTGCTAATAAGTTGCCTACATTAAGTAAAGGAATGCTTAATTTTCATTGTTTGTGGTTGAAAATTGCTGACTTAGATGAATACTGAAATTTTTCTATTATTGAAACATCATTTTGCTAAAGCAATTACTGTATTTATTAACTAATTTGAAAAATAAATAAATTTTTTATAAAGAATTTTGTGTAAATATTTTAATTCTTCATATATATAAATAATATTTTTGGTGATGCAATTATTATAATTAAAAACTGTAATTAATGTTTTGCATAAAATAATGAAATGTTTTAATATAAAAAAGATTTAATACTTTTTCAAATATCTCTTCTTGTTTTCTTCTGGTCTACTATATTAAATTTATATCTTCTTTCATTTTAAAATCATATTTTAAAAATTCATTTTTAGCATACTTTCTGAAGAAAACAGAGGCTTATAAAATAAGCACCATGTTTGTCTGTCTGTGTCCTCCACTAATTACTTTTGAACTACATAGTATATTTATGAAATTTGATAATGATGTTCTACCATCAAAGATCATGATTTTATTACATCCTTTAATTTTATAGGATTGTTTAATCCTATATGATTAAATTTTTTACTCATCTAAATTTTATTTAAAATTTTTGCCAATAGATAGTACTTAGTGTTAGTAGTGTAGGAGTAATATGACTTACCTGCATTATTTAATACTTACCAGGTTAGTGTATTTATTGTCAATATTTCTCACAATGGATGACATCACAAATACAAGTAATTTATGATGATTGTTACAATGTACAACATCAAGACACTGAGCTGATGAAATCATATCATCTATGCTGATCGAATTGATGCTAAAATTGGACACAAAATCCAAATACTAAATAATTGGCTTATTCAGAAAGTGGGCAACTTTAGTTCTATCTGGAACTTTTTCTCATTATATAACAAAATATTTATCATAATTATATGATTTTTGAAAATTTAAATCCTTAATATATAAAAACCCTTTTTGTTTACAATAAATTTTTTGAATATATAAATAGAAAATCTATTTTTGGTAATAATTTTCAAAAATTTATCATTTTATAAATTATTTTGAAAGAAATTCAACTAGAATTCTAGATTATTGTTAATAATAATAATATGACATTTTTAGAATAATTCTGAAGTTGAATCTTTTTAACTTGTACAACATTTAAAATATTAGCTTTATGTTAAGACATTTCACCTTGGATCTTTTTTGATTTGCTAAAATTGCTTTTACATAAAATGCTTTAAAGGAAATAAATTATAAGTTTAAAACTTGCCTAAAATTTATTTTTAAGTTGTTTGCCAATGTCTTAATATTCAGGTATTAATCTAATACATTTTTCCAACAATAGGTGACGAATTTTATTTGGACCATTGTCAAAACTGAAGATTGCAGGTATTTGATAATTCGAAATAGCTAGTCTCTGATGAAGAAAAACATGTAATTTATGAGATTTAATAATAATAGAAGTATCAAAAGAGGCTCTTCTGATGTAATATATTCAGCTGCTTGATTTTTTTTTGTATAATAATAAAATCAATATAAATTTCATAAAAATTATCAAAATTATTGGTATTTCATAATAAAAGAAAGTAAAGGATAGAGTGAAAATTGAATGTTTTAAACATATTTTTCTGCTTAAACAATAACAACAAATATATTTAATTTTGTGTGTATAATAATTAAAAAAAAAAACACACACACTTTTCCATGAATTTTATAAAAAATTATCTATTTGATTATTTAATTTGTTAATCTATATTATAAATGACAGAGGTAACAGACTATATATATATACTTGTGTGTCTGCATGAATCATTTAGGCACTTTTGGACAAACTAGGAATTTGAAATTTTGCATGGAATTAGGGACAAACCTCAGATTCTCCAGAAAATTATGAAATTTGTGAAATGCCCCCCAGGAGGTGGGTATTTTGGATTGACAAGAATACTGTGTATAAATCTTTTGAAATTTGATTTGAATTTCGGATGTCAGAGTCTCACTTAAGACATCATTGGGTATGCCAGAAAGTGATCATTGTGTTTGATGTCATGATGATATGATTTGGGGTTGACCCAAGTTTGAGCAGTTTGATCATCTTGGACCTGAATCCATCTCAAAACTCAAACTTAGCCTAGACTTTCCACAGCAACATAGGCTATCATGGTTAAGATCACATGGAGGTGAAGTATTTTGGGGTAACAATGAAAATGCCTTCATTTAAATCCTTTGATTAATGTTTAAATTCAGGATGATGCCGTAGCAACTCTAGCATGATGTTATTGGCAACATAACAATGGATTACATCATAAAATACTGATGTCTTATGATGCCATGATAATATAACAATGAATGACATCAACTTACTTCCATGATGTCATTGCAATATAATTCATTGGTTAAAGTAACTGGTAAAATTGGACATAAAAAGTCAATGGATATTAAATGCTGTAATTAGTTAAATGACGACATCATGATGATGACAATGCTACAAAAGCTATGGATGTTGACCTCATGATAAAATAGCAATGAGTAACATCATTGTAACACTATGACATAATCATGATCAGTTAATTGATTCCAAATGCTATAATAAATGAAATATATGGGAAAATGATACTTCTGCATGGCTTATTGTAAACTTATATATAGTCTATAAATTCAGAGTTGTTATTCTAACTTCTGGCTGAGTCCACCATGGGTGTTGTCCAGTCTGTGTTAGGCTCTAAAAATGGCTATTGCCAAAAATATCTCCAGTGTGATTTGGCATCATAATTCATACTAATATAACTTAAAATTCATGTAAGAACTAATTAAAATTATTTTTATTACTAGCAAAGATGCCAACATCTTATAAGAGTTGCCTGAAATTTCTAATCAATACTAGGCACCCTTACTATACTTGACGACATCATCGGACTATAAGCTTTAAATAAAATTACGATATTAACACAATTTTAACATGTAGTAAATTTTCTGCATGTCTATAATATATACAATAATCAAATATGCAATGGTGTTCTTTGCATTCCAATTGATTGTTTTAAAATGGCGAGAGTTGTAATTATAAGTCAAAGATCCTTGTTTTAAGGCATTTTCAAAAGGCTGCATGATTAGCTGTTAAGCGAAGCAAATTGTATTGAAATATTTATTTGAAACTGAAAACCCAGAGGCTTGATTACATAAAAATAAACAGTTCTTATTGACATTTCTACCTTTTTCATAGAAATTGACTGTATCATGTGCATTAATACTGTCACAAAAGTTAGTAATAGGCTGCTCCCATAGACTCAATACTCACTTCTGATGCTGTCATCAAGTATAGTTGAATATTTAAATGTGATCATTTCTAGATTAATTGAAATCAAAATACTGTAAACCCTAATTTTAGCTGCCATTTTTTAAAACTTCACATACATTTTTATTTTCTATTTATTATATTATTAATTATAAAAGATAATACTAATAAATGGAAAACAGAGGCTAAAGGGTATTTTTCATTTCTATAAAATGACAAACATGCAAAAATATATTGAATTGTTTGGAAAGTAATTTTGTTTTTTTTCAAGAAAATGAACAACAATTTTTTTATAGTATATAAATATTTTATTTAATTATATATTGACCATTTTGATCCAACATGTGTTGCCATCTTTTTGATGGTAGCATGATTCCATGCTCATAGAATTTCTGATCTTTTCTTGCAAAAAACTGAACCAAGTGATTTTTGACATCCTCCGTTTAAAGAATTTTGTAAAGACCGGAATAAATAATAATCGGAGGGTGCCACATATGGCGAATATGGTGGGTATGGTAGCACATCCCATCCAAGCTGTAACAGTTTCTGGCGAGTCATCAAACTTGTATGAAGTTTGGCATTGTTATGGCGAAATAATATCCTTTTCTGTTAATCAATTCTGGCCACTTCTGTTTGATGGAATCTCTCATTTTGTCCAATTGGTAGCATACACTTCCAAATTACTTGTGGAATTGTATGGAAGTAGAAGCTCAGAAAAAACAAATCCCTTGAAATCCCACCAAACAAAGAGCATCATTTTTTTGATGAATATGAAGTCTCGGAGTGCTTTAAGCTGGTTCATTTTTTCTGGTCCATGATCACTTACATTTAACTTTGTTGCAAACAATCGATTTTTCATCAACAGTTATGATCTGCTTTAGAAAGGGATCATTTTCTTCATGTTTGAGCAGCAAATCACATATGTCAATACAACAGAGCGAATCTTTTTTTGAGAACACATGGAACCCAAATATCAACGTTTCAACTGGTCATGAACAGTTGAATTCAATAAATTCAATCTTGTAGCAATTTCTCGTGTTGTTATTCAGTGGTTTACTTCAACCAATACCTTTATTTTATCATTATCAGCTTCAACTAATCTTCCAGCACAGGTGTATATTTAACATCAAAATTGTCAGAATGAAATTTTACAAACCAGTATTAGCACTGGCATTCTGTTAATACATCTTCTCCCTACACTTCACATAACTTTTTTCTTTCTTGAACAGCATACTTTTTCAGTAATAAAAAAGTAAAACATACGAAAATTTCCATTTTATTTTCCATTTTTGATAGGACACAAAAAAAAAAAAAACTGCACAGAACGAAAAAGAATTTTTTTATAAATATACCTTGAAATATCTGCTGTCGAAATTTATAATGACAATATGACAGAATAAATTGGCGAGAAAAATACAACTAACGCCACTGGTGGGAAAAAAAAATATTTCTTTCCGAACAACCCAATACAATATTTGAGCACTAGTTCTAAATGAAATTCAATTGATTAAAAGTATATCATAGCATAGAATATTCTTTTGACCATTTTTTTTAGCTAAATTATTAAAATTTTCAGAATGTGCACCATCATAATTTCTAAACTATATTTTTGAAAGATCTGTTGTTTATATGGTATAAATTTATTTTATCCATAGTGTTTGAACAGATCAAACATTATTTTTGTGCTTCTTGTTTCTAAATTAATTTTAAATTATTTTGCTAGTAGTATTGAAACTAAAGCATTAAAATATTGAAGTTACTAATCAAAAAATCAATATTAGTACCATATTTTTTGTATCATTGTCTTTACTGTATTTTCAATTTTCTCATAGTTACATAAAATGAAAAGATAATGATTTATTTCATTGATTATTAGACATAAAATAGATGTTTTTAAACTTTTTATATAATGTAGGCAAAAAATAACCCATTTTAAATACTTATTACCATTGAATTTAATCAATAATGCTGCTAGCAAGATTCGTGATCTCCTCATTAGATTTCTTTAATACAAACATTAAAACTTTATTCTATGAAGCTGAATTATAATTTATAGATTAAATTGTTTTAAACTATTGGTAATAGATCAATTTGCATAGTTTTTATAATCACAATTTCTATTATCCAGAAATACAAGATGATTATTTTAAAAATTTGTAAATTATCATACAAATTTATGCTACTTTTTAATTATCACATCTTTGACTCTTGGGAGGAAATGTAAAAATTCATATACAAATAACACTTTAACAGATAATTAGGTCTTTCAAGCCAGCATTTGCTTTTTTGCTTTCAAGTTTCTGGAAATGTTTTCAATAAGACATTCTGTTTGCTTAATTATTCTGAATAGATTATAAAAGTATATAGATCTATTTAGAGTAACTGAAAGGGCAAATATCTCACTGAAAATATTTGTTAAATATTTTTTTCCTTGATTAAGTATTGTTTGTATATGAATTTTTACTATTTTTTTCAGTTTATAAATTGAATAATACATAAATTTTCACTATATTGAAAAATAATCTTTATACGAGCATTCAGTTTGTAACATTAATGTATGGATTATGATAAATTTAAGTTATTAGTATTCTTAGGATATAGACATTTCTCTATCCTTTCATTTTCATGCATTGCTGGAAGAAAAATTAAATTATATATGCAAATAATGAAAATATATATATATCAGTGGTGGCTCGCCCATAAGGGCTGCAGGGCTGCAGCCCTCCCACCAAAATGAATCATTTTAAAATTATTATAGCTATTACATTACAATTATTTTACAAAAACATATTTTTTCCATTCATAGTATATTTATTTTTGAATTGTAGGTACTAGGTACCTCGATAGGTGCTCTGTATGTGTGTATTGTATGAGTCAGTGCGATTGCGTACTCATCAGGGCTGCAGTCAGTGCAGATCGAGTCACACCGCATAGTCAGTGTACTGAGCAGGTGGAGGTAACCCGTGATATACGTTTTTGTGATATGTATATCGTGGGCTGCAAACATTGCAGTCCGCACTACGTATTTTTTTATACGCATTACGTATTTTATTATAATTTTTTTTCAGCCCTCCCACAAAATCATCCACGAGCCGCCACTGATATATATTATGATTGCTTTTATAATGATACTGTTTGTTTTATTGTAGCATGCAAAAAATATTTTTTGGTTTCAGTAATATAACATAATAATCTGACAAAATTATCTTACTATCCTATATTTGGATATGCTAAATATACAGTAACAAATTTAGAGTGGAGAATGGAATACATTCAATATATGTTATAATGAATTCATTAGATACAGTTTATATATATATATATATACTTAGTATTACACTAAAATATTGACTTCTGTTGTAGTTTATTTACTTTTATTGATTAATTTTTTGCTTAATTATCAGATTGATAAGTTAGAATATATTGATGAAATATACAAAATGTTTGGTAACATAAGAAAAATTAATTTTACAGTTTTAAAGGAACAATCTACTGAGAAATATAATATTCTATTATAATTCTTTTTGATGTATTAGAAATGTTATTTTTCTCCAGGATATCATTTTTTATTTTGAAGTTGGTTTGTTAAATGATTCTAAATTAAGCTGTGCTGGAATATTTCAAAACCAAACGGCAGTCATAACAGTTGTTGCTGTTTTCTATATCCCTTGATTTTACATAATAAAACTAGCTCTGAATGTTTTCTTATTTATATATCTTTTTTATTTGCAAATGTAATTCCAAACACATGGATCTCAATCTATGTGTTTGGAATTACATTTTGTTAATCGTAAATGTTATTAAATTTTCCATTAAAATATTATACTATTAAATCTATTTTTGTGCCCATAGATAGTTCTCTAAATTTGGATATACAGGTAACCCTTGTATAACATTGTAGATAGGTTCCTAAAACATACTGTGTTGTGTGAAACTGTGTTATGTAAGACCTGGAGCCAATATAAAAAGGCTGTGTGAAACAGTGTTATATGAGACCCAGAGCCAATACAAAAAGGAGGATTACGTTCCAAAACCAATTAAAAACAAATAACTTTCTTTAATTCCACATAAGAATATTAATAACATGAAACATAAAGGAAAGAAAAAAAAAATATATATATGTAAGATCCCAAAAAAAATATGCATAAAACAAAAAGAAAAAAGTACACTCAGCCCTCGAGTTACACGGTAGATACATTCCTGGAAAAATTGTGCAAACAGAAATCGTGTAAAACGAGATGCAGAATTCATACAAAATAGAAGGATATGTTCAATTAAACTGTAAACCGTGTAAATCGATCTAAAGAAGATAATGAAAAGTCGAGAATATGTTCTTTATAACCATGTAAAATGAGATAAGGATTAAAGGAAAAAAAAAAGGGGATTGGTTCATTAATTTTTAAAAACAGTTTAATGCTTATCCTTTTTCAATTTATTTTTGAAAACGAAAACATCAACATTAATTAACATTGAATACGGAACAAAAAAAAAACAAATTAACAATATTCTGTACAAATAAAAACAATAAAGAATTCAAACATAAATAGGCGAGCTGCAAGCTTGAGTTGAGTTTAGTTGAAACATAAATAGGTGAGCTGCAAGCATGAGTTGAGTTTAGTTGAACTGTGAGTAAACATTAATTAACATTGAATACGGTACAAAAAATTAACAATATTCCGTACAAATAAAAACAATAAAAGCATTCAAGCATAAATAGGCGAGCTGCAAGCCTGAGTTGAGTTTAGTTGAACTGCGAAATTTGGACAGTACAAATAGGCGAGCTGCAAGCCTGAGTTGAGTTTAGTTGAACTGTGAGACGACAGTAAAAGTTAATAGTGAGCAATAAATTGTGAAACCGAAAGTGGACTAAGAACTGTAAGTTATTCTGAATTAAAGTCATAGATTAGTATTGTATGGGTTAAAAACAAATAGCTTTCTTTAATTTTACATAAGAAATTTACTTTTTATTAATAATAATAATAATAACATGAAACATAAAGAAAGAAAAAAATATATACATACGACACTAAAAATACAATATATGTGAAACAAAAAGGAAAAAAGTATATAGCCTATGTAACATTCATTTAATAATTATATCTTTCTTATCGCTGTTATGTTAAAACAAGAACCTATTTAATAATTACATATTCTTTACTGCTGTTCATTAAAAATGAAAACATTTTTTTCTTTAACAATATCAACTTCACTTTCTGAACTTTTTTCTGCATTTAAAGATTTGTATATCATCTTCTCTCTTTAAAACAATCAAAATAAAACTCAAAAAAATTTTTTTGTTTTCATTTAAAAACCGTGTAAAACGAAATTGTGTAAATTGACTGCCGTGCAAATCGAGGGCTAGGTGTATATAGCCTATATAACATTCATTTAATAATTTTATCTTCCTTACCACTGTTTGGTTAAAAATGAGTTTTTTTTTAACAATATCAACTTCACTTTCTGAACTTTTTTCTGCATTTAAAGTTTATATATCTTATATTCTCTTACAAAATCTGTAATCTAATCCTCTACAAAACAATCGTTCCTTAACACACACCCAAAAAAATTTATAAATAAAAGTTTTTTCTATTTTGCATTCCTCTATTGAAGAATAAAAACTTTTTATCCAAGAATTGGACGTTTGGAACATAAAATACTTAATGACCAACAATTAATTCAATTTCAAATCAAAATCAGAAATATACTGCATATTGTCCTTTTCATGGCAAACTAGATAAATTGTATTTATGACTAATTTTAGCAAAGAATTTTCTAATGATAAGATTTATTGTGTCCCTAGTGTGGATTTACAAAAATTAATGAAAATGTTTTATGTTGTAGGAGATTAAATATATTTTTCTAAATGTGTTAAGTAAAAACTATGTTGTAGAAATACCATGTTATATGAGGGCTTTTACAATTTTCTAATTGTGTTAGAACGAAACCTTGTTGTAGACAATGTGCTTTATGAAGGTTGCCTGTACCTAAATTTGCACTTTATTTTTTTATATATTGCCAAATAAAAAGTATCAGGCTAATTAACTTGATTCGGTTGCAAACTCTTCCCAGTTTGTTTGCATGTTTTGCTGTATTCATTTTTTGTTTTTGATATTAATACTCATCTATATAGAGACTTGCAAAGAATGCATTCAAAATTTTTAGTTGTCTAACAGTTTCTCATTGTTGTAATACTACAGTATAAATGGATATTTGATTTTCCAGCTATCAAAATTCAAAATATTCAGTTTAAAAAAAAATACAGGCAATTTCTGACTTACATTGATCTGATATACAAGAATCCCTCAATTTACATCATTTCATGTTATGTTGTACCATACTTAATCATTGCCCCAGACCCAATTTTAATCAAAGTGATCAAATTAATAAATACATTCTATTTCATTGGCTTTGTTATCAATAAATTGGTATCTAAGCTAAGAATTTCTCATAAAAGTTGTCTTGCCTCCAAACACTACCTGTCTAATTCCATTGATCGATCTACGACCTGGATTCAGTCCTGTTCTCTGAGTGAAAAGCCAAACTGCTTCTATAATAATAAATCATCTATATGAAATTGTGATGCATTTCATTTTGGAATATTTAGATTCATTTTCAGGTTCCATACTTCCTTGTTGTTCAAGAAAGATTTATCTCACTTGTTGAACCTATTGTTTACTTCACAGCTGACCTACTGTGGATATAGGTGACTATAGTAAATGCTGAATAGCCCTGCTTTTTAGTTATCTCCAGTAGAAAAGCAATATGAAACAAGAGAGACTACACTACAGGTATCGGCAGCCTTGATGATTATAAAAATGCCTTGTTCCTAAATATCCAATTGGAAGGAAAATTGCATAAAAATTAATAAGAAAAGATTGAAGGATTTTTGGAAATCTTTCAATATTCTATATGAGCAAGAATTATAGGAAAACTATGGAGAGATGGCTGCTAATAAAACAGAGTATCTGGAATAAGTTTGTCTTTTCTTTGTAGCTTATTCAAGGTTCAGACACCACACCAAGAATTGATCTTGTTAGCTAGATAACACAGAAATCCCATATGACAGCAACCTTGATTTGAAAATTATTTCTGAAGATATTTTTGATGTGCTAAACTTCCACAATGAGGAACTCAAATGTGATGATCATACTGAAATAAGAACTGCTTTTAACCTGAACCAACAGATCAAATCATGACAGTTTCAAAACTGATTGAGAAAATTAAATTTGTATTTTTTACATTTTTATAAATTGAATTGTCAGTAATGTTACTGAACTGATTTAACTGCATTTGAATATTTTTTGTTGTTTTAAGCTATTTATATATTTAATATTAGAATATTCTAATTGAATATTGAAATTTATTTTTATTCAAGATATAAAAAGTACATTAACAAATATTTTGAACTATGAGAGAAAAATTGTCAGATTTAAAAAATTTTTATTTTTATTTCTTTTATGAAAAAATAAAGTGATAAATTTCAGGATTAAAAAAAATGCTGATTTAGAAATAGTCTAAAATAATCCAATACCAGATAGCAATAAAAAATGATTCTCCTAGTGATAGCCTATTCATATGGTTTTTTACTAATTTAAAGAGGCATTTTGCTTCTGTAAATTGTAGATATGGGAATTATTGATATATCCTTATTGACATAGGAATTTTTTGATTAGCTATGAATCTGAGATTTTTTTCCTCTAAGTTTGTTCTATATTTGATAATTTAGCCATAAGGAATGATTGAAATCAATTAATAAATGTATGTTGAAAACAGAAAAATTTATAACTTCAAATATAAATAATCCTTGTAAATATGAGTGATCATAAGTCAACAATGATATAATCAGTAAATTCTGTGATTACTTACTACAGTTCAATCTGTTTGAGTCTCTGACCCAATGATCTGATATATGAAAAGTGTCTTTTTTGTGTGTAGTTTTTGTAGTTTTGTGTTCTTTGTTTATTAAGGTAAAGCATAGTAAACATTAGTAATGAGAAATCCATAAATTTTGAATATTTATAACTTAATCATAAGTTGGAACTGTTATATATATTGTGGAGTTTAATTGAACCCATCACAAGTCAAAGACTATCTGTAAATTGTATTAAAATAGCCAAATATTATTGACAAGTTTAACTGTTTTAATGTCACATCATTTCTATATAAATTAATGTCCAAATTTTATTTTTTAATGGAATTATTTAATTTTGTAAAAAATAAAATATTTAATTTTTTAAAGATTAATAGAAATTTTTTTTTTAAATTCATTAATTTTT
>AYEL01092226.1:0-14621 GCA_000484575.1 Olivierus martensii | reverse complement strand
CAAAAACTTTGATTACATTAAACTATAAGATAACCGATCTACAATATCGTTGTATATTAATCTAGGGAAACTTACCATCAAGTTCAAATTTTGTGCCTATTGCAGCCTAATGACACTTTATTCTTGTTTATTTTAAAGAAAGTTGTATTTTCGGAATTCTAAATAGTATTTATAAGTTTCTCCTACGCTTACAACATGCTTCTACCATTTTGTCTAAATTACGACACAAAAAAGAGTTATTTAAGAAAAAAGACATTAAAATTATAAATCATTACTTTTCTTAAGATTCATATAATCTATCTGACTTAAAACATGAAAGAAATTAATAAAATAAGAGCTTTTTATTATTCATAGCATTAAATGCGCAGAACCTAAAAGTCTTGAACCAAAAATTTTTCTTAGTCTGCGCACCGCCATCTTAGCTATTGAATACTAAAGGTACTTTATGCCTCTAAAGTATGTTAAGAGACATTCGTTAGCTTAAAGTACTTTAATTCTTAACATAGTGCAGAAATATTTAACTTTATGAGGTTAAACTGAAGTAAATTTGAAATCCTTTTCAATTTCTATATTTATTTAACTTTATTTTAATTAATTTATTTCAATTATAGGAAGTTTCCAGTTTATGAGCAATTTTGTCATTTTTAATTACATTGCGATTAATCCGGATTTATCTGCACGACCCTGTATTAATGCATATTAATTTATTTAAATACCTTTGTTGTATATGAAAGAAAAACTATTGAAACAATTAAATATGAGTTAATATCTTCCTTAGTTATAAAAATATAAATGACATTATAAAAAAATATTATAGTAAAATTAAAGATACTATATTGTATATGAAATATATTTTATCATAATTATTAAGTAATGATTTACTTAAACTTAACTTATATTCATTTATTCATAAATGTAAATTTAAGATTAATGTAAATAAAAAAAATATATTTAAAATTGAAAAATTTTACAAGATTGTTTATTTTTAATTAAAATACTTACTGCTGCAACTCTTGTAAACTTCTTAAACCCCATCCTTTTCTTGCTGTTTTGAAGTGCTCTGTTTTGACATATTCTTTCTGCAGAAATATTTAACTTTATGAGGTTAAACTGAAGTAAATTTGAAATCCTTTTCAATTTCCATATTTATTTAACTTTATTTTAATTAATTTATTTTAATTAATTTATTTCAATTATAGGAAGTTTCCAGTTTATGACGTCTCAATTCTACAATTTTGTTTTTCAAATATGAAGTATATAAAAAAAATGAAAATATGTACATTAATTGCAATAAATAAATACTAAGCATTCATTCATAAAAAGACATTTAAAACCATATATAACTACATAATACAATACAACTTAGTTTGTAGCAGAAAATCTGTTGCTTGCTATGAAATCAGAAAAATCAAAATGGTGAACAGAGTAGTGGAAGTTACAAAATATATAAAATCCCATTTCAAATTATTAAAATAGTTGTAAACAATAAGTAAAATCTCATTTCAAATTATTGTTTCAATGGCAAACTATGCAAATAATTTCATTCCTGTGTTGTTTCTAAGTCATTATTCACTGTATAAAAGCTCATCTAATCATCTGTTAATGATGAAAGAACAAAAATTCCTTAATATTTCTTTATCATCATAATTTGCTTGGTTTTAAAGGCTATATTTTCATTTCTTTAGTAGGATAATTTATTTAATCATAAACTATTAATTTAGTATGTCTACGGGAAATTGATTCTTTGTTAACAAGTTCTTATTTTACAAGCAAATAATTTCCAAATTTGAATTAACTCATAAAGATAGGAACTGCCTATTATGTATGTATGTATGTATGTATGTATGTATGTATGTATGTATGTAATGTATGTATGTATGTATGTATGTATGTATGTATGTATGTATGTATTTGTGTTTGCTTGATACTAATTTTCATGCAATGGATGATCAGATGTTTCTTCAGTACAGACAAAATAATGAGATTATATTTGAAATGTCCACTTGCAATTTTTCTTGAAAACTGACATTTTTTAATCTGTATTTCCTTTTACTATCGAATAACAATTGAAATTTTTTTGAAAAAAGCATAATTAAACTTTAAATTGCTTTTTTCTCAAAATGAAATTTTCAGTTTTAAAAAAATTCTTCAACTGAGGAAATCAAACATTCAAAAATTATTTGACATAGATACATGATTTTTGGTAGATATATATTATAATTCAATAGGAACAAGATAAGGTAGTTTTAAATCTTTTAAATTAATATAAAATAGATTTATCAAATTTATAAAAAAAGTAGAAAATTTACAAATGTATGAAAGTTGAACAACATGATTTTTTTTAAGTATTAATCCTATGTGAATGAAATTTATTTTATCTTGTTTTGACATCATTTTTGAAGGCAGAAAGTATAATTGCTTCATCCTAACATTTATATTTTTTACAAATTTGATTACCTAATAAAACATTAAAAAACTAAATTTTTTATTGAGTAATGAGAAAATTTTAATTGTAAAAAGATTAAATATAGTATTCTCTCTTATATATATAAATTTTATAACATTAACTTTAAAATTAAAAAAAAAAAAAAATTGCTTCTATGGTTCCTTAATTTATTATTGACAAAAACAATAATAAAAAATAAAAAAAAAAAAAAAATTGCTTTTATGGTTCCTTAATTTATTATTGACAAAAACAATAATAAAAATCAATAATTATGAACCAGTATCTTAAAACATTTGAAATAATAACCCAAAACAATATGAATTTACAACAAAATTGGAGAATTTGAAAATAAATTTTAGAATAATTATATCAATGGCAACATAAGAAACAATTATATTAATAAAATTCATTTGCTTGTTTGCCAATTTTATATAAATCAAATAATTTCCAAATATTACTGATTAAAAAGGAAATCCAACTCAATTCCGCTTAATTGGGTCAATGCTTAATTAGGAAAATCTCAAAGAACAGAAACCAAACTAATAAACTAATACATAATTTAAGCACTTAGTTGGGATAGTAGCAGAAAGGAATTTAGCAATTTTTGACATATTTTAGGGATTTTTTGAAAGTATGCCAACACTACATACACTAATGTTTGGCAACACTAGCATGATGCAAATCAGTTATCTATCATCTTGCATCTGGCAATTTTTGTATCTACTTAAGAGTCTACCATGACTATATACAAAACATTAAATATAGTATTCTCTCTTATATATATAAATTTTATAACATTAACTTTAAAATAAAAAAAAAATAAATAAATTGTTTCTATGGTCCCTTAAACATCAGAATTTTATTGCTGGCAAAATTGTTATTTATTCCCTATAACCTTCCTGTAAATAGTTGTTATACAAATAAGTAAATAAAAGATCTAATATTAAACTAAATACAGATTGTTTTTTATCATCATCATATGATCATAAGCTTTTTCTTCATTTCTTTTTCACTCTTAGTGTCCTACTGTTTGATGCCTATTCATGCTCTCTCTTAAATCCTTTGGCAGAATAATATTCACTATCTTTCAATATCTACTTAATTGACTTATAATAATATATAATACATCCCCAATTTATGAGGTTAATTCATTCAAAAAATTTCTGTATAAGTCAAAAATCATGTAAGCCCTACAATACTTAAATTTGATATGCACAAGGGATGCATTAGCAAATGGAATGCCCAATAGAAGAACGTGAATTCTATAATTCATGTTCTTCTATTGGAATTCTTAACTGATATTAAGTTTTACATAATATATGTATATAGTTTAGATACAGCTGATGAGGGTCGGATAAATCGAAAACGTTTCTGTACCTGTACAGTAACTATAATAAAGATGTTTATATCCTACCTAAGTGCTAAAAAAAAGAATTTATAGCCAAATTCTTTATAAAATCAGTTTTTGAATTTAATAACTGTAATGATGATAAGATTGTGAAATATATTAATAAAACAAATAAGAAAATTATGATATAGGATCATATAAAATCAAAGTGACATTAAATAAGGGGTTTATAGAATATACCACTATAAAATAAAGATTTTAACAAAGGAGAAATACATAAAATATACATTAGTTGTTTAGATTGTTAAAGAACTATAACGCTGATGTAGAAATAAATATACAAAAAAAAACCTTATTACAGAGGACACACATATGTGATGTGGAAGTCAGATGGGAGAATGTAAAACTGGT
Source organism: Olivierus martensii (assembly GCA_000484575.1). Lineage (NCBI taxonomy): Eukaryota > Metazoa > Arthropoda > Arachnida > Scorpiones > Buthidae > Olivierus > Olivierus martensii. The sequence goes on along the minus strand of AYEL01092226.1, from coordinate 10,416 downwards.
GAAGATGATAGATGATCCCAAAAACAGAAAAATTGCTGAAAGCATTGTTTTATATAATGAGAAATCAAAAAGATGAGAGAATTATTAACAAACCATACCCATACAGCATTAGCACAGTTTAGAGATGGTGTAAGAAGTGAAATGCAAGAAAGAAACAATGCTATAAAGTTAACTTTTAAATGTAATGATGAACCATGTTGGACTATCATATATAAAAAAAAAAAAGCAAAACTATAAAACAATTTTAGAATAATTTTTACAAATTTTAAACTTAATTACAGGTTGATAATCAAAAATCCGGCAATCTTGGGATCTGAGGATTGTCAGATTTTCGAAAATTCTGGATTTTTGATGTATATATATGTTGTATATACACCTAGCCCTCGATTTGCACGGCACTCAATTTACACGGTTTCGCTTTTACATGGTTTTTAAATGAAAACAAAAAAATTTTTGGGGGTTTTATTTTGATTGTTTTGCATTATGCCATTTATAAATTAAAAGAGTATCATATTGTCACGTTTTGTGGGTTTACAAGTTCGTAGAGATTAATAAAGAATGAATACAGCTATATTTCGTATAGTCCAATTTATTTACACACAAAACAAAATAATCTTGTTTCACTATAACTAAATTCAATACAAAATCCGATAATTATCTCATATAACACTAATTTATGTCTTTAATTCAGAATAACTCACAGTTCTTCTTAGTCCACTTTCGCTTTCACAATTTATCGCTCACTATTAATTTTTACTGTCCAAGTTTCGCAGTTCAACTAAACTCAACTCACGTGGTTTAACGAACGTTTTCCTAACTTTGTGATTTTGGTTGGAAAGTAATATCAACGTTTGGTAGTACTTATTTGTGTGAAAGCGCATTTTCTAACATGAAAATAGTTAAGAATCGATTTGGAACTTGCCTTGGAGATTCTTCTTTTACATATTCTGCGGATAACTACAACAGGAATGGATATAAATATCCCCAGCTCTTGTAAATGCTACTGCCCACCTTCATTTATCACATTAAATAGATACATACATACTATTTTTATATTTTTTAACTCTTTATACAAGGTGTGATCAAAAAATACGGGGACTTATCCGATAGAGGGCAGGCAATGCATCGCAAATGTTTCAGCTGTTTGGTGACTCATCCTGCATGACTCAACTATAAACACGGCAAATTGCGTAATGTTTCGTTGAGGTGTTAAAAATTTATTAGTGATAGTGTGTTGTATCGATTTGCGCTGTTTGCGATTTTTGAATATGGATGCGCTCAAAGCGCAACGGATATGCTTAAAATTTTGCGCTAAACTTGGAAAAACTGGAACTGAAACACTTTCTATGGTGCAACAGGCATTCGGAGACTCTGCCATGTCTCGATCAAAGGTGTTTGAGTGGCATAAGCGTTTTAAGGAAGGCAGAACATTATTAGAAGATGACCCCCGGCATGGAAGACCGTCGACCTCCATTACAGATGAATCAAAGCGATAAATTATTGAGTTGTTGGACGAAAATTGTCGAATAACCTTGAGAGAGTTATCGGAAGAGGTGAAGATATCATATGGCTCAGTTCAAGCGATTATGAGTGAACTGGGCTACAGCAGAGTAGCCTCAAAATTTGTTCCACGAGTCCTTACCCCATACGGTGCTTCTCATTCAGGAGTGGTTCGCCCGAAATTCCCTTCCAGTCATTCCACAACCTCTTCCCCAGGTATCGTCTCGCGTACCCCCTGGGGTACGCGTACCACACTTTGGAGACCGCTGGTTTATTCTAATACGCGTTTTATTTCTAATATCGCACACGTCAAAAGCAAATACTATTGAGCAAATTAATTGAATTTTAAACTAATCGATGCATCGATGATCGGTAGTTTCTTGGCCATCGCACGGCCCTAGTAAATAGGCAACGTGTTTAAACACACGTTGTTTAAAAATAAAGTTTTTATAATGATAGTCTCGGTATTTTTTGATCACACCTTGTATTTTATAACTTTTTGTTAATATGTTTATTGGATGTAATCTGGTAAATATAATTTTGTAATAAGATTTGTTAATCTGGAAATAAAATTGGTTTCCAAAAAGCATTATATTTTATATGTTCCGTTTGTTGAGACAATAGCGTATTGAGTACCAAAGCCCCTCCCCCTTTTTTGTAACTGCAGCCCTCCATATCTCTAGTAAACACAACTATAGCCCTTGGGTTCATTATAATTGGACAGCCCTGCTATATACTAGGAAATAAAATTGGTTTCCAAAAAGCATTATATTTTATATGTTCCGTTTGTTGAGACAATAACGTATCGAGTACCAAAGCCCCTCCCCCTTTTTTGTAACTGCAGCTCTCCATATCTCTAGTAAACACAACTATAGCCCTTGGGTTCATTATAATTGGACAGCCCTGCTATATACTATATTGTACTTAGTGATATTCATTTACAGTGTTGATTTTATTTAAAATTTTTAAAACTGTCAAGCTGCCAAGAAATGAAATTGTAAAATTTATTATGTATAACTAAATACTTAAAATAACTAGAACCATATGCAGTATAGACAAATCGCCTCTTTAATATCAAAATCATACAAACATTTTCAGTGTATCTACACACTCTTCAGGCACAATTTGCTCTACAATAGTCTCGAACTAAGAGATCTGAACACCGTTGCCAGAGCAACCAATGTTCTTAGAACAAGCTTGTTTACATTTCGCTAAAATACCGTTACCTTATAAACAAAACTCCCTACTTACATAACAAAATTAAGGAGCTTCGGAATCTATTTTAAAGGATTTAAAAAAATTTTTAGAACTTTGATAGTCTAGTGCAGTGGTTCTCAACCTTTTTTCTGTTGTGGAACACATTTTAATATTTTAAAGTTGGATGTTTGTGTGTTTTATATGCTTATTTCTGTGGTTCTCAACCTTTTTTCTGTTGAGAACCATTTTTCTGTTGAAGAACACTTTTTAATATTTTAAAATTTGGCGGGCCACCTAAATATTTTAAATAATAATTTAGATTTAACAACAAATTTTTATTAACAATTAAATAATAATTTAGATTTAACAATGAATTTTTATTAACAGATTATTGTATTTATTTCTTTTTATTACACTTAGATTTCAGATATACTGGTAAATGGGATCATTAAATGGCCGCCCTTATTGAGTTATAGGCCAACCTGCGATTTTGTTATACATACATGTACAAATAATCATTAAATGGCACCTCTTATTAAGTTATAGTGCCACCTGCGGATTTTGTGATTTTAGAGAAACTATAATTTTAATTTAACTTTTATTCCTTAATTTTTAAACTATGAATAACGGCAAAAATTTTGGCTGTTGCAGAAATTCGAGGATTATATTATAGGAATTGGTACAGTGATTCCAATGCAAAAGGGACCAGCCAACCATGTTTCAATATTAATATATGTGATTCATACAATTATATACATACAGTTCATTCTTAATTTTTAACGGCACACCGTCAAAGGTTTGGCGGCACATTAGTGTGCCGCGGCACAGTGGTTGAGAACCACTGGTCTAGTGTGTTTAGTAACTTGATGTTTAAAGGAAGATGAATATTATATAGTTTATCTAATGTGTGTAATTATCTAATCAGGGCAGAGGTTAGTAATAATTTAATTTTTAATTTTATTGTAAGTAGTATTTTGATTTTAGTTACTGTAATTTTGTTATGTAAGTAGGGAGTTTTGTTTATAAGGTAATGGCATTTTAGCGAAATGTAAACAAGCTTCATTTATTAACAGAGAAAAAAACAGCCCTTCATGCAAGGTATAAGCATAGTTTTAATAATCTATAACATTTTCGGACTAATTAAAGTCCCTCATCAGTAGTATGTTACATTTAACTCTAAATTTAAGAGTTAAATGTAACGTACTACTGATGAGGGACTTTAATTAGTCCGAAAACGTTATAGATTATTAAAACTATGCTTATACCTTGCATGAAGGGCTGTTTTTTCTGTGTTATTAATGATATTTAAAGCAAGAGACTTTTGAATTATATGTGTAAACAAGCTTGTTCTAAGAACATTGGTTGCTATGGCAACGATGTTCAGATCTCTTAGTTCGAGACTATTGTAGAGTGAATTGTGCCTGAAGAGGGTGTAGATACACCGAAAACGTTTGTACGATTTTGATATTAAAGAGGAGATTTATCTATACTGCATATGGTGCTAGTTATTTTAAGTATTTAGTTTGAAAAGTTTAAGCAGTTTAAAAGTAATGATTTATCATGTATGTATTATTTTTTCTTCACTATTTATAAAATCAACACTGTATCAATGTACAAATATTTTCTGTAATTTTGTTTAATAAAGCATTAAAATAGGTACCTAATTATTATTTTTTTACCTACGTATTACATATTTTATTTTAGAATTTATTATTAGTTTGTTTAACCTTTAACGCTCCTCAAATTAAAAAAAAAATTCCCCATACCCTCTAAGGAAATATGAAATATGATGCTCGATATTTGATTTTTGCCGTAACTTTTTTATTTTTTAAGTTTTTGGCACGAAAAAATTATATTTTGTTGTCAATATACTCTGTCTGATATCGTTTTTTAATTTTAGTTATTTTGTTGTTTTACTTTTTAATTTTTTGGCACGAAAAAATTATATTTTGTTGTCCAAAAATATGAAATATGATACTTAATATTTGATATTTTGCTATAACTTTTTCACTTGAAATATGATACTCAATATTCGATATTTTGCCAAACTTTTTTATTTTTTAAGTTTTTGGCACGAAAAAATTATATTTTGTTGTCAATATACTCTGTCTGATATCGTTTTTTAATTTTAGTTATTTTGTTGTCAATATACTCTGTCCTGATATCGTTTTTTTAATTTTAGTTATTGTTGTCCATATACTCTGTCCTGATATCGTTTTTTAATTTTAGTTATCGAGACAAAAGAAAACAAGAAAAAAAATACGAACGAATTAGGCCTAATTAGCATATGTAAACAAAACGTAAATTATATTTTGTTGTCCATATACTCTGTCCTGATATCGTTTTTTAATTTTAGTTATCGAGCCAAAAGAAAACAAAAAAAAATACGAAAGAATTAGGCCTAATTAGCATATGTAAACAAAACGTAATTTTTCAATTATTCATAATTTCTGCATTGGATAAAAAAAAAATGTTGATATATTTACATTCCTGGTGATATTCCACATCTAATAATACCAAATACTTCATTGTTCTAAAAAATTTTTCCATTAAACGAAGACAATTTATGATTGAAATTTGATACCATAGACTGTAATTTGATCCGTCATATAAACAAACAATCGTATTATCCCTCTCGTGGATGAAATACGGACAATAATTGTTTAAAATAATTGTTTTATTTAGGCCATTTTTGTTCCTATTTCTTAAAATAATGTCGATGAATTAAAATAATTGTTTATTAGCCATTTTTGTTCCTATTTTCTTAAATAATTCCGGATTAATAACTTTTTAATTTTATAAGAAGTATTAGTACATATGAGAATGTCGACTTTGTTGAAAATTTTTTATTTTAATAAGAAGTATTAGTATGTATGAGAATGTCGACTTTGTTGAAAATTTTTTTAATATGAGAATGTCGACTTTGTTGAAAATGTTGTTATTTTAATAAATATGCTGTAATTTGTATACATAGCTATCATCCTGCCATCTGTATGCCAGATTTAGCCCTGATTTTTGATAAATTATCGTTTTTATACGTTTTTTACTCAAGATTAATTTCAGAGGCTTTTAAAAATGGCAGATGGTGAATTATTTCTCTGTATTTCGTCATTCAAATGGCAGATGGTGAATTATTTCTCTGTATTTAGTCATTCTAAGTCAGTAATTTTTCAAAAAATAGTTAAAATATAATAATAATAGCATTTTCAAACAGAGGGGATGGCTTGTTACCGATCTCCCCTCCATCAAATAATGTATACAGTCCAATTTTTAAATTAATAATAAATAAAATTTTATACAATATTTCATTTATTTAATGCAGTATTAGTTTGTAATTACTGTATCAAAGAAATGAAAAAAACAGTATTTTAAATTCATATTTTAAGGAAATTTAAATTAAATTTATAACAATTTTATGCATTACAATTAAATTTATAGCACAAAAAAATATATATAGTATTTATGAGAAACCATAATACAGTATTGTCTGTCCACGAAAGCTGGGGCTAGCTAAGTGGATGAGTCCAAACGTGAAAGGGAGCGTCGCGTCGATATGACAACGGGTGAATTAATATTATATTAAGTTCTGTTAAATATACTATTTCCAATGTCGAAACTAATCATTTAGCATTCGACATTACAATAAACTTCCATTCAACTTCAGTTATCTTGCATTTGAAAACATCCATGTGCGAAGCTGTCATCCCTATTTTGTCACTGGACTCATTCAGTTAGCGCACGCGTACTTGCGTCAATGGTCGTGGCTAAGCTGAATGAACAGTACACTATTACATCTTGTCAACTGTAAAGGTGGGTTCACACTACGATCGACTGGACAGACTTCACCGATTGACCAATTCAAGCCAGACCAATCATATTACACCACTGACTGTTGTTGCTATGGAAACGTGACGTAGAATTGTTCAAGTCAGTCCAGTCGATCGTAGTGTGAACCCACCTTAATCTTAACCTCTGGTGCTAAAATATTACAAATAATCTAAATTTTTAATTTTGACAGTTTTCTTATTCAAAATTGATATTTTCTATTTTTTTAACGTTTTATCATCATTAAAAGAAATAAAGAAATTAATTTGATATAAAACAATAATGATTTTCTTTGGCGCCATTTCATTTGTTTACAATTGCATTTTAGTGTATTTTAATAGATGAGAATGTATCATTCTGTAAACTGAATTTCTGCATGTAAAAATCAAGCTTTAGATTTTTCTTAAAAGGCAGATAGGATAGCTGCTATTTGAATAATACTTCTATAGTGAATCCAAACAACAGAAATTTTAATTTCTATTCATATTTTTTAATTAACATTCTTCATTAAAAATCAAGATGAAAAAACATTTTTATAAAAATTTCTCTTCCCCATTGATCCTTTTCTAAATCGTGGAACGATAAAATCAATAAAAATGGTCAATTCTATTCACAAAATCAGGAAACAATGATAGAAATACAAAAACATAGAATAATAATAATAGAATTAAAAACATATAAATCATTGTGATTTTGTCCGCGTGCAATCATGATTGTCGCAATCATAACTTGTACACACTAATATAGATACGAAATTAATCATCAGAGTAAACAAATATTTATCTTTGCAGATATAGTTTTTATTTATATTATGTGAGGTATACGAGTTTAAAAATACATTACTGAAGTCTCAAATAAATACAGACAAAATCATATAAGATAAAAAGTTGCTGTTATTTTTCCACTTGTTAATATGTATACTGTACAACTATCCAGCAGACGATGTACTGTGACAATGCCATCAGTGGCATAACAATCAGGAGCTCTGTGCCCAATTGTTATGCCAAAGTGTGTAGCAGATACAGGCTCACAAACCAAGGGGGCTCATGAAGAACTAAAGCTCTCATTATAAAAAATTATGTTAAAAGTAAATACTGTATCCAATTAAAAAACCTAATATGTAAAAAAATAAACCAAGAGAAAATAAATAAATCAGGGGTGTCCAATCTTTTGGCTTCCTTGGGCCTCACTTGAAGAAAAAAAATTGTCTTGGGCTGCACATAAAATATACTAATTCTAATGATAGTTTTTAAGGAAAAAAGTTAGTAAATAATGTACTATATATGATATCCATCAGGACAAATAAGCAAAAATATCATAGCATAATAATCTTTGACTTCTATTCGTTCAGAATTTTTTTTTAAATCATTGAACAGATCAAGAGGTTTTAATCACTGAAATAAGAAATATTTTATAAAATGGAAATAAGAAATGTAGATAAGTATTTAAATAATAAAAACTTCATTAACTTTATTATTTTTAGTATAAAAATAAAACAAATTTCTTTTTCTTTATTAGCAGGATATTTGATGATGTTGCAGTGTTGAAATTCACACAAATTAAAAAGTACTACAATGTCGAATGAATTTCAAAAACATAAAAAAATAAGTGCATAAAAATCTCAATATTTTAAGGAAGTGGGCCGCATTCATTACAGTGCTGGGCCACAGGTTGGACAGCCCTGAAATAAAGCTAAGAAATTGATAATGACAATGGAACAAAGGTATACTCCATCCTATGAGATTCTGCTTATTTATTGTTCCTCAGCACACTAAATATAGGGGGGCCCCTAGTACATGCTATAGTTTTATCTAGAAATCAGTTTCCAACAGTGTTTCTAATTACTCTTGATCCACTCAAGTGATAAGGAATTGTTTTGTCTGAGAATGATCAGAGATGTTGATATTATGACTAGGCGAATTGGGCCTAATCTCATACAATCTCTTAATATTTTTCTTTATTTTATCATATAACAACATAAATCTACAATATACCAATGTTTCACTCCTTGTTCAAGGATATTCATTTCTTCCCTTCTATCTTGATCATTCTTACAGTGGTAAACACCTTTCAGAGTTGCAAATAGAAAACAGACCTTTTAAACTTCAACAGGTCATTTGAGCATGTAGGGATTATAACTATGTAAATAACGGCTTTTTGTAAACTTTGATGTTATAAATACTATCTCTTACTGTAACCATAACATCTAAGAAATATATTTGCTCATTATTTCTTTGCTCAATATTAAGGGAGAGACTCTAGGTATCTTTCATGAAAGCATCAGGGAGTTTTTTTTGTGTAAAGCTGATGATGACTTCTTGAAGTCGAAAGTACTTTTACAATAAAATTATCTTTTTCCACTTTGAATAAGGCTTATTTATAAATATATTGTACATTTTATATTTATATTTTAATTATTAGACCAATGTAAAAATTCTATCCTCCTATATTATAAATTAAAATATATACACCCTATATTAATTAAATGATTTTTCTACTATGGTTCTATTTCTGGAATTATTATTATTTTTGATTAATTATGAAGTAAGTCTGTTTTTTTTTATGCTAAAATAAGTAGACAATAACTATTCTATTGCATTTCAAAGTGAATGCTTTTCCAACAATTTCTGATCAAAATAGATCCTCTTAAAATTTAATGATTGATAATTCCTGACAATTGTTAGAACTATTAAGTGGCAACTACATCTCTGTCAGTGACAGCAATAAGCATAAAGTGCATCAAAGAAAAAAAATTGGATGATGGTTAAAGAAACTCTTGCATGTGCTATTCAGTTGACATTTTGATTTAATCTACTTGCTTTAATAACTTTATCAAGTATGAACAGATGATTAGTTTCAAATTTCCTGCCTTCAAGCAACTTGATTATAAGTAACTTGACTAATGTGAATGAAACTTAAGAATTATTGGACTCATACAGTTTTTGACTTATACATAAAGTTTTTGATGAATTAATCATATAAGTCATAAGTCTCTACTGTATTGAATTTTTAAATATATACATATAATACAGATAATTCTCATCTTATGTCGGGGTTCAAAACTGAACCCCACCATCATAAATCAAAATGATTGGAAGTCAAAAATGCCCAAAATTTATGGATTTCTAACTACTAATGTTTAGTAAGACTATACATTACCTCAAAAAGCATATATAAAACTACAAAAATCAGACATAAAAAAAGGCGATTTTCATATACAGTCAATTCTAGTTATTCGCGGAGCTTTTGTGCTTATTCACGAAGTCCCGCTGAGCAGCGAAAGTACTGTTACCAATGTACACCCTTTCTCTTTCTCTCTGGAGAGAGAGGGAAAAAGGAAGTTGTTTGTCAGCAAATGTAGTCTCTGAATCGGTTTGCCAGAAAATTTCTCATTACCTATCCTCGCTCACTCCACAGACTGCTGGTTGGCCAAAAGCCCGTTCATATCATCCACAGATCCAATAGAAGAATGTGACCCTGTGCTCGAATGCAGCCTCAAATTTAGGCACCTAACTTCCTACGCTTTGCTCCTTATCCTGAAATTTTAGAAGATCTGAGGCAAAAAGCGACACAGACAAGGCTGATGCAGTTCAGAAAGACAATGTGTCAGCTGTCACATCAGACATCTCGCAACATCAAAAAACTATCAATCAAAAATAAGATTTTATTTACTACATAGTTAATATTTTTAAAAATTAAATAAAGATTATTGTAATTATAAGACTGTATATAGTACTATACACTGCATATACTGTAATTATTTGTAATGTAATACAAATTAAATAAGGTGTCTAAACAGAAAAATACACATAAACCAAGTATGAAAATGTTGGGAAGAAAGGTTCGCAGGAACCTAACTCAATTTTTCCCAAAAGGTATAAAGGTTCACTATTC
>AYEL01092216.1:0-20745 GCA_000484575.1 Olivierus martensii | reverse complement strand
GTCATAAGAACATTTAATAAATATATTATTAAATTAAAAATATTAAATTATAAATTATATTAATATTAAATAATGTTGATATATCATTTTATAGTATTTTTATAAAATATTCATATATTTGCTTCATTAAAATTTGTATTTATTCAAACTTTTCGATTTTCTATTAATTTACTTGAAATTATTGCTAAAAAATAACTACACCATACACTTATTTATATCAATATCGATTTTCTATTAATTTACTTGAAATTATTGCTAAAAAATAACTACACCATACACTTAATGAGTATAGTTAATCTTAATGATTAACTGATATACATGGTTACTGTATTTTATACAATAACTCTATATCAGTTAGTCACTAAAAGTAGCCATGCATATCAGTATTGATATAAATAATTACTTTACAGTACTAGTGATACGCATGGTTATACAGTACCCATGTATATCAGTACTGATACGCATTGTTACTTATATATACAGGGTGAAGAAAAACTTCGTCGTAAAATTTTGTGTACCAATACTCGAAACAAGTCGAAAATGTCAATGAACATATGATCTAAATGGCACATTTTCGAGTTATAATGCTTTAAAGCTAGCCAATTATCATCGAGTACACAAAGCGTCACGATGCGTCGCATTGCGTCGCTCTCCTATTTACTATCGGGTAATAAAAAGGCGAGCGACGCGTCTTGGCAACGCGACGCGTAGTGACGCTTTGTATACTCGATGGTGATTGGCTAACTTTAAAGGGTTATAACTCGAAAACGGTCCCATTTAGATCATATGTTCATTACACATTTTCGAGGTCTCCTATCAGTATATAAAATTATACAACGAAGTTTTTCTTCATCCTGTATATGTACTTTATACAGTTATATATACTGTATGTTATACAGTAACCATGTAAAGTTATCACGTGTATCATTTTTTTAGCAATAACTTCCATGTAAAGTGATATAAAATTGTAAAATAAATTGAAAAGTTTGAATGAATACAAATTTTTAATGGAGAAAATGAATATTTACAAAAAAATTAAAGACGTTAAACACAATTTTATATGTTTAAAATTACGATATTTTTATTTAAATTTAATAAAGAGATAGTGTTATAGAAATTAATTATTAAATTATTTATGCAGATATTTAATGAATAAATTTATAAATTTTTCTCTTACAAAAAAGAAAAAAAAATCGATTCTTCATTACGAATAACTATAAAAATTATCATTTATAATTTTCGATAGATATTTTTATGAGAACTTTGTTATAATGAAATTTAAATGTTTATGTTATTGTTTTTTTTGTTATATAATATAAAATATTCCATAAGTAATGCAAAATAATAATAATAAATTTGAAGGATTATACTTCGCAAAAATATTGTTTATTAACTTATTTAAAATTTCTAAAATAAAAATTAATGTAATTAAATTTAAACGATATCTGTTCTTCTAGTATAAAAAAATAAAGCCAGAATTATTATATCAACTTATAGAATGATAAAAAATTCATTTAATTTTTATTATGTATATATGTATAATTTAATACAACGTTTAAAGTATCTCATTTTGAACGATCTCTTTGAAACTTGGAGTAATTTTTTATAAGCTTGGGAAAAATTCGCTCGATGGCTCCACAGGTATAACTGATCTCGACTAAAAAACAAAAAAAATAGTAATATTTTATGATGAATTTATGAATATTAGTTTAAATATTATAGTTTACTAATATTTTAATTTGTGCCAAACGTTATTCGTAAAAATTATTTAACCAAAATTACATATAGAGTAAAAATTAAATTAAATCACTAAAAAGACTTTCAAGATGGAGAATTTAAATCTTTTATTTATAATTATTTGCTACGTAATTCGAATTCTGTCAAATTTGATTAAAAATTACATTATACGGTAAACTTTCGTATAACGCGCTCCCCTATAAAGCGAATTCGAACGAAAAAATTGCGACTAATACTCGATTTATAAATAAATAACATTAAATATAATATAAATAATACGCGATATTATTTATATTATGTTTATTTAAATCGCGTATTATTTAAACTATATAAATAATACGCGATTTCCTATAACGCGGAACGTATTCCCCGAGTTGTAGGAAATCGCTGGATTATTTATATTATATTTAATATTATTTATTTATAAATCGAGTACTATTCCCAATTTTTTTCATTCGAATTCGCTTTATATGGGAATGCGTATATCGATTTAAATGGTAATCTTGTATTATGTAATACAGCGGACTTCCGTACAACGCGGGGAATACGTTCCGCGTTATACGAGATAAGCATTATTCGATGATTTTTAAACTTGTCTCTGAGATATTTTATAATTATTAGCATCACTGTGTACATAAAAATAATAGATAACCGTATGCATTCTGCGTTTGTAAACAAAAAGTCAAAAAATATGTCAAATGTTAAATTTATCCTATGCGTTATACGGGACTATTTATCGTGTTGTAAGAGTAGTAGCAGCAATTTTTCGTCGCGTTATAAGGGAGGTTACCGAACAGCGGATTCCCGTACAACGCGGGAGATACGTCTCGCATTATAGGAAATCGCGTATTATTTATATAGAATAATTTAAGTAATAGTCGATTTAAATAAATATAATATAAATAATATCGCGTATTATTTATATTATATTTACTGTTTATTTATGTATAATTCGAGTACTAATCGAAATTTTTTTGTCGCGTTATAGGGAGTTTCCTGTATAGTTTTGGGCAAACTTGATAAAATGTTTCAAAATTTTGAAAGTAATGTAAATTTTTTATATTAACAGCATATATTATATCATCAGAATTATTATTTTTTAATGTTTTTCGATATAATTAATCGAAATTTTACTCAAATTCATATAAAAATATATATGTTTAATGAAATATTTTCCATAAATTAGAACAGAAATTTCAATTATTTCTGGGATATTTTTCAAAAATAGATTATCTTATATATTACTCACCATTTCTGAATTCTTTCTTTTAAAAATGATATCTTCACCAGTTTTAAAAGCATCATCGTCGTCATCATTATCATCATCATTTTCTTCGTTTCTGTTAATTTGATCATCTCTCAAATATTTTATTAATAAATTAATCCTCGGTCCGCATATTTTATTCCATGCTTTTAAATTTTTATTAGTCAGACTGTAGATTTTGGGTTTAACGTTAAAAGATGGTTTTAAACTGAAAGTATCAACGGTTCTGGTTTGATTTATTGAGGAGCAGGAACACAGTTCATTTCTTAATTTATTCCAAGTGCCATGAACATTTGCCGATATGGTTTGTTCTTCTTCCTGAGAGATATAAACATGTGGATTAATCCAAATCATTATTTTAATATCACATTTAAATCGTCACCAAAATCGATCATAAAATTTTTAAAATATTAAAATAAAATCATATAATTTAAAATTAGAAATTAAAGAAAAATCTAATTACTAATATTCTTCTTCGTCTTTACTTTTGAAATCAATAAAATTAAGGAGTTAAAAAAATTTCAGCAAAATCATCTTCAGTGGAGTATCTCTATGTTCGAATGCCATAAAAATCTATGAAGCAATTCTATATTTATTCAAAAGTTTGCCATATTAAATGGATAAAACTGTAGATTAAGTAATTTTTTTTTTCAAATTCACTATTAAACAATTAATTATTCCACTGAGTTTAATAAAGATCAATCAAACAGTTCCAAAGTTATTATGAAGAAACTTTTGATTTTTGAAAATTTAAGATAAAGTGCTTAAGTAATGTGTCATTCAGATTATCTCCACTGACTTGATATATTTTAAATAAATTTCATAAAAATTCAATAAATAGTTTAGGATTCAGAATGTTAAGAGAGTATCTTAGCAGTAAGAATATCAGCTGTTGTCTTTTTAAACAGTTGAAACTAGAAATTTAAGTGATGCAATCTAGAAATTGTCATAACAGGAGATAAACATTACCAAATTTAATGAAAATATTCTAATTAGTTCAAAAGTTGGTGGGTACATATAAATATGATGACCATATAAGCATCACTTCTTTATAAAATATACTAAAAACAGCAGGAAAAGTTACAAAATTAAAGAAAATTAAATATTATATTAGATATTTTAATATATATAATTTGTGGGATTGATATTTTAATTTATTTAATGTGAATGTACATCTATAAATGTTTAAAATGTTTCTTTAACACATGAAGATAGAAATGCTCAATAATAAAATAATCTATTAATATTGTGAAAATCTCATTTATGTAATAGCTAGTGATAATTACTTGCTATAACATTAATCATAAAAGTAAAAAATAAATTCTATAATCAATAATTATATTCACGAAATATAAAATTATTTGTATAATGTCATAATATTAGTATAGCAATGGAATATTTTTAAAATGTAGTTGGAATAATAAGTAGATTCCTAAAATAAATGCATTAGTACTATAGAAAATAAGATTATTATTATACAATAATCTATTTTATTTTCAGTAAAAATATTTTTATTGGGATAAATCATAAATTTTGGTAAATATGATCAATTCTTCATTTATTTTGTGAATTTGATTCGTGATATTTTGATATTTACATATAAATTAGAATATTTTTTATGTAAATATTTAATTAAAAATTATTTTTGTTGTTTTTTTTTAAACGATTTTTTGATAATCAGCTATCAAAATAACAAAAATTAATAACATTCGTGCCATAACTTCTAATATAGTAAATAAGGAAAAAAATGTGTAGTGTTTATTGAAACTTATCAGATGCAATCAATAATTTTATTATAAGCATAAAAGTCTAAATAATGCATAAATTGATTAAAATAAAATATATAATAATGATTGAACCTAATCAATCATTGAAAATGAATGATTTAGGATTGATTGCATTAGTAATGGATGATTAAGTTAGAATTGATGATAATGATCAACCTAATCATCAGGTTCTGTCTTATTATATTTCTAAAATGCATAATTAATTAACTAATTAAATTAAATTTCTTACCTATGATAATTGGTTTTATGAAACAAGAAAACCAATTACAATAAACCTTGATATAATGCGGTTTCGATATAACGCATCTACAAATTTCTATGAATCTCTACCAATTTATATTGAGGAATTACTTTTTAGCACACATGTATGTATAAAAATCTGTTATACAATAGATATTTTCTTGCGTAGTATCAGTTTTTTATCGTTCAAAGTGTTTATTGTTTAAATTGTTTTCATTTTCTGCCAGGAAATCGCATTAAAAATTATAATTGTTAATCTCTTTCTGGTGAGTTACATACGTAATTAATATGTAATCCTTTCTTATATATATAAAAAATTTACATTTATAATAAATATTTATGTTGGATCTGTTATTTCTGTTTAAAAACATGGTTTCGAAACCTAACTCTACTTTTTCTATCCGATGTGAGTCTCGTATAACGCGGTTTGTATAATACATCGTTTCTATGCACTCTTGTCGTTCTTGTTTATACCATATTCATCAATATAATTGTTTTTACGAAGTTTTAGTCATTTAAAACAATTATTATTTTTATTTACTTTCCAATGGCTTAAAAACATGATCCGTATATCTTTCTTATGCCAAGAAAATAGGTATTTTATTTGCTAATAGACAGCTTCAGCAAGGCGTTGACGTGAACGTGAACGCGAAGAAGAATGACGTCATTGAGTTCACGTTCCACGCGTGCGTTTGCTCTGCTTCAGCAAGTCGTTACTTCCGTTAACTTCCCCAGATAGCGTCACATGTGTATGACATCATATTCGTTTAATACGCTTGCTAGAACACGAACATCCGGGTCCGTGGTTGGGTGATTCGATTTTGTTTTTCAAAATCACTTCGATAGTAACTAGAAAAAATATTTAGATTAAATAAAAATAAAACAAAGCTTTTCAACTCAGTGTGAGGTATCCAGAAATCACGCCTAAAAATATGGTATAAAAGTAAGTCTTCTAGTTAGGATTTTTAAACAAACACAAAATTTAATTATCATATTATAGATACAAGTCTAAGGAACGTGAATACTAAAAGATTTGGCATTATATTTATTCATTTAGTCACTATAAACATAGGTAATCACCAAAGTGAATCTTCTTGCCTAAGCGTCGAATTTGCCATTTTCGACGTATAGAACGCGAACGAATGACGTCAATATAGAACCTTTCCTTAACTCACGTTTGGACGTGAGGAATTCCTTAGGGACGACTCGAAATGACTCCATGATTTCGTCATTCCAGCGCTCTACGTCATTCTCGGGCTACAAGTTCGTGTTGCTGAAGCTGTCTAATGGCTCTGGATATTGCTTTGAAGTTAATTTTGTTTTGCATTTTCACATTGTATTCATTTATTATTCCAGAATAAAATGGAACGAATGGAAAAGATATAAACAGAGAATTATTATAACTTTCACAACGTTCTTATTAATAAAAAAATCAATAAACGAGAATGTTTTCCATCATCCAATGCTTTATATTTTATAATAGACAAAAACATTAATTGGTTCGTGTAAGCTTAAATACTGTTAGAAAATTCAATATATGGAAAACAGTTTATAGTCAAAATAATCTGTTTAAACTCTTCCTGAATTTGTAAAAAGTTTTTAACAGCTTACAAGTTAAACTAAATTTTTTTTATTTGTTTCTATAAAATAAAAATATTATTGATATATTCATAATATAATTTATGTTAGGAAGGTTTAAATTTATAAGAAATATCAATAGTAAAATAATGCATTTTTTTGCTAAAACTGTTTACTAGAATATGAAATTATGTTTAACAGAACGATTAGTATTACGACTCGAAATGACTCCATGATTTCGTCATTCCAGCGCTCTACGTCATTCTCGGGCTACAAGTTCGTGTTGCTGAAGCTGTCTAATGGCTCTGGATATTGCTTTGAAGTTAATTTTGTTTTGCATTTTCACATTGTATTCATTTATTATTCCAGAATAAAATGGAACGAATGGAAAAGATATAAACAGAGAATTATTATAACTTTCACAACGTTCTTATTAATAAAAAAATCAATAAACGAGAATGTTTTCCACCATCCAATGCTTTATATTTTATAATAGACAAAAACATTAATTGGTTCGTGTAAGCTTAAATACTGTTAGAAAATTCAATATATGGAAAACAGTTTATAGTCAAAATAATCTGTTTAAACTCTTCCTGAATTTGTAAAAAGTTTTTAACAGCTTACAAGTTAAACTAAATTTTTTTTATTTGTTTCTATAAAATAAAAATATTATTGATATATTCATAATATAATTTATGTTAGGAAGGTTTAAATTTATAAGAAATATCAATAGTAAAATAATGCATTTTTTTGCTAAAACTGTTTACTAGAATATGAAATTATGTTTAACAGAACGATTAGTATTAATTAATGGAAAACATTACTATAATTATTATCAAAGGATAAAAAAAAAATCCTGTTACAGTTTATGGATTATCGATTCTTTAGTCTTTACGAGAAAATGAAGAGATACTAACCAGTTTTTGATATCCTGTAGCTACAACTGCATGGTCAGTGTTTTGTTCTATTTCTACACTTCTCCTTCGCTTACCGATAATTCGTTCTCTATCAACAATACATTAAAAAGTTGAAATTACTCTGGATGACTATTTTTTAAAAATGTATACAGGTTATAAAATTAGATAGCTAAAATTTTTAATTATTTATCACATTAAACGAAAGTGTCATCCATGTAAAAACATATACTCACACAATAGATTTTCGCTTCGTATTGGTAGTGGAAGAAGTAACATTATTACCCATGTGAAATAAAAGAAGTATCTGATAATTGTTATATCGTAATAATCATTATAACTAAATAATTATTGCAGGATACTTGTTTACCTCTTCCCATTTAATTGGAAAAATATATGACAATAGCAAAAATTATTCTACTTGATGATTAAAAAGATTTTGAATTTAGTAGTTGATAATGAGGAAGTATATCAATCTTTTAGGGATTATGCAAGATTTAGGATATATTTTTTTTTTTTGCAAACAACACAAAACTTTAGCCAAACGAAGAAACTACTACACTTAATTTTTTAAAATAGCAGGATGAAAAACGATCACAGTTTACTAAACAGTTTAAATTTTAAACAATTATTAAATGTGAGAACTATTTTTAAATAAGTGTTATTCGTTTAAGAATAACACTTATTTAAAAATATTTTAAAGCAACATCTGTATGTTATAAAAATTAAAAAAATTATTAAAAATGACGATGAAGCAAAATATACGCAACTTCATCATTCTTTTTATCCCCATAATGAATATTGTAAAAATATAAAATGCTCAAGAGAGACAGAAGCATTTGCTGTTTCTTTTATATAAAAAAAAATCAGTTCAAAATAAAAAAATAGCATTTTTTCTTTGTCTTGCAACGTTTTTATTTTTCTGTGCATAACATTTATCAGTTTTAGATATACTTTTTTTTTAATAATTCATATTTTTGTTATATATAAACATATCAAATTTTATATTTCACTTTTATTATGTTTTATGAAAATTGAGTGAAAAATTTTCTAAACATTCTATACATATATCTGTGTGCAATCATTTTAAATCGAGAATTATTTCATAGTTTGAAAGAAATTTTATTCTTCTTTGTTATGATAATTAATATATCTTGTAAATTAATTATACTTAGGGATTGCTTATATGAATTATAGTTCATGTGCTTGTTTACGTTTTATCTTTTATGATTGCTGTAAATTGAATTAGATTGAAATATAGATTTCGTGACTAGTTTAATATTATTAAGTTTGTAAGTTTCGATCCGATTAACAGTAAATTTTCATTATAGAAGTTACTGCATAATCAAAATTGAAGTATGACTGAAACATCGACAAGAAATTTATCAGTTGTTTCTCTGAGAAAAGAGGTTTGTTTATGGTCAAAAATAATGTTTTATCAACTTTTACATTCATCGAAAAAAGACTGTTTTATATACAATGATTATATCAAATAACTTTTAATTAATATTTGAATGCTGAAAGAATTTTTTATTTCTTTCATTTTAAAATTTAAGAGAACATAAAAGCGTCTCGGATGACTTACGTTCTCGAGTTACGAACATGCAACATAAACATTTTCAATGATAATGTCATATGTCATTTTAGAAACACTTTAAAATGGAGACAAAAACAAATCATATTGGACAACTTTTTAGTGAGACAGAGCCCTGTGGGTCTGAAGCAGAGTCGAGTGGAGCCAAGAGACAGAAAAAAAATAAATTAATCCCCCTTCCAAACAATAACATTTCACTTTCTCACCACCTTCCACTTACGTTCTCAATTCTCCTCCATACAGATGCGGTAAAACTAAATTAAGTTTTTATGGTAAATTTAATGGTTTCCATTGATTTTATGTTAAGAACTTCACAAAGCACAGTTATTAAAGTTTAAATAAGTAATCATATGGAGTCCAACAACGGATTAATAAGTTTTGCATTAATTCCTATAGGGAACATAGTTTCGGTTTACGAACGCCTTCAGGAACGAATTAAGTTCATGAACCGAGTTTGACTGTATATATATATACTATTGAGTGACAGGCTTGCAAACATGTTTGTATATAGTATTATATTCGTTAATACTCAATGAAAATGTTTTTCCTTGCACCTTACAAGATATAATAAATATAAATCAGTCTTCACTTTCTTTAATTAACAAATTATTTTTGTTTTAGTTGATTATCTTGGCTGTCATTAAAAATACTAATTGCCTGCTAATCGTTCCGAATCGTTAGATTTTCAATTACTAGTACATAATATGTTAAAACAAATTAATAGAAAATGTTATTTAGTAGAAAAATTAAAATGACTTTTTTAAGAGTAAATTTATCGTATTTTATCCAATTATTACTTTCGATGTAAATATCAAAAATTTAATTATAAACCACGAAGAAATTTTCTCGCTAAATATTCTAAATATTGCATCAATTAGGATAAATTAAATTTCATGATAAGAATTCAGATTAAAATGTTTAATTAAATATTGATTAATTTCTTCTATAAATACTTTCGAGAAATATTTTGTAAACAAATTCATGACGTAAAAATTCTTCTATTATATGAATTTAGATTTATTAATTAAAGAACATTCTGTGTCAGTTTTAGATACTTTTCATAATTTAATCTAAAAATCTATAATTTCTTTCTTATTGTAGTCGAAATTTTTATAAATAGTCATGTAATAAATTAGTCGCAATTCATTCTTTAAGTTAAAAATATAAAAATATACGGTAAGATCCCGCTTAACGCTGTTTCGATATAACACGGTTTTTTTCGAATTCTATATATATATATATATTTTATTCAATTTGGCGTTTTTCAAACCGTTATACAGGAATCCCTTGATTAGTGCGGTTAATAAATCCTCGCAATATCTAGCATATATCAAAACCGCACTAATCAAACTAAAAAACCAATGGGAATAATTATAATGAATCCTGGAAAATATCAAAATTATAAACATGTATTTTTTCCCTCTCTCAAAAATATCTATATTGCATTACATGCACTTTAAATCATTGAGGAATATGTATAGGTATTTAAAAATTTATAATAAGAATTAAAATTTATTTTTACAAAAATTACTTTTTACAAAATTGCATAAATTTTGTAAAAAATAATTGCACATCCGTAGACATCGAGTACTGGAGAGGAACTGAAGGCAAGGCTGGCTGTATGATATTGTAATGGCTATTATTAGGTAGTTGCCATTCATGCTATATTTATTAATAAATAAAATTACAAATCAATTAAAATTATAACAATTAGATGACGAAAGTCGTAATATTAACAGAATTAAAAAAATAAAATAAATAAATTTATTGCAGTACTCTAATCATGTAGACTACATCTCGGATGTACTCCCCGAGATTAAGTTTGACGTACGATTTGACGTACTCCCCGAGATTAAGTTGCCAATGCGTCACCTTTGCAAGAAAAAATAGCACTTGTTGAAGCACAGTAATCAAATTTGGCACCACATATATCAAGGGATGGTCTCAATTTTTTTTTGCGCATTAATCAAAACCGCATTATTCAAACACACTAATCAAGGGATTCCTATATTCACATAAATCTGAAATCGCACGAATTTGTTGCTTTGACACTTCTATGCTTTCTAACAGTGCACATGATATCAGTGCAGCGCAGTACATACGAAAAGTCTGTTGCGATCACAGTTCATGTTTATGATCGGCCATTAATGTTATTTTTGCAGTAATAAAAATAACAATTAGCCCATGTTAGTTTAATCTGAATGCTGTCACTTAGAACTATAGTTAGTACGGTTTTAATTTCGGCTATACCCTCTTCTATCCATCTTTAACCATGCCTCACGTGAATTTTTTGCATATTTTACGCCCCTTTCCAATCAGGGAGATTACTAAGGGACGAGTTCGATACGGTCAAGGTGGCTTATCCTGCCACTTCGAACTATAGTTCCTTCAAGTTAGAAAGTTTTTCTTTCATCAATATTTTTTCAAAACAAGTTTAGTCAGTATTACGAGAAATTATGGATCAGTTTATACAAAACGATCCAAATTTTAGGGGGGTCGTTCAAAGGCAAGACGAAATGTGAAATTGGATGCGATGTCTCGCTATAGACAATTACATTCTGAACGAAAGAGGAAACGGCAAACGACGTTAGATGACTTCTTAACGAAAAAACAAAGTGTCAATTGAGGAAGATCGTTCCTCATCACCAACATAAATTATTTACTCGAATATTCTTGATTTTCACGAATGATTTATGAATACAAAATCGATATTAGCAATAAAAAATGTCTATAATTAATGTAATACAGTAATAATAATACATGTCACAAAATAAAATATAATAAAATCGGTATATGTACAGGTATATTTTTTTTAATTCACTGTCCTGTTTCACCTATCCCCATTATTTACGTATTAAGATGACTTCGTTTAACGCTGTTTCATTTAGCGTTTGATTTTTTTTGTAACGTATCCCCCGCATTAAACGGGGTCTATTTTTATTTGCCGATAAAATTCTTTGACATTTTATGTGCGATCCACAGTTTGGTATAAAACTGATATTCATTTTTTTATATTTTTCATTTTCTCTTTTGTATTTTATAATGATGTAATTATAAAATACAAATATATAATATTATAAGATATATACATATATTGTATATTTTTATGTATTATAATATATATTATAATATTACAAACAGCGTGTCATGCAGACAGGGTCGCCGAAAGAGGTTGACATCTAAGATTTTTGTCACGGGCCCGGTCGTCGGCCCTCGATATGTCATATAACGTGTCCGACAGTTGGCAGGCCGTTTCCAGAGCGCACTGTCTATCATCCAAAGCAGTCGTGCCAAAATAAATTAGTTTAGGTAAGATTGCATACATTGCAAAGCCGAGAAGAAATGGTACCGATCGATAGGGAAGGTCGAGACACACAAATTGATCCCTAGTGAACTAGAGGTCAAAGATCAAAGGTTAACTAGATATACAGGCCGCATATCTCCGTGCATACGGTTAAATATTGTGTTTCGCCTTGCTATTGTGTTCAGCCCGCCACCCGATTCCTGTACATCTCGTTAACCTTTGATCTTAGACCCCTAGTTCATTAGGAATATTTTGCGTGTCTCGATCTCCCATATCGATCGGTACCATTTTTTTCCGGGCTTTGCAATGTATGCAATCTTATCCCAAAGGGATGCACGGTAGTGGGGCCCTGATCTCAATTCATCACGAGCCCCAAAATTTCTCTCGGCGGTCCTGCATGCAGATATATAAAATGTGAGCTTTACTTTTTAATAAAAAACTCGTAATAAATACTTAAAAAATCATTTTAAAATATATTTTATTATATAATTAATATATTTATAATAAAATTAAATCCCCTGAGGAAAAAAACATGATACACGAATTCCATTTTTTTTTTTTTAATTATTCTCGTATCATTTTGATTAACCACCTAAAGAAATTTAGATAACAAACTGAGTAATGTTATAATTAATTAATTAATTAATACTGATTCTACACGCAGTTATAGTTTTAATTGGATTTTAAGAGATCTTATCGAATTGTGTACATCATAAATCCTAATTAATATAATCAATCATAAATAGTAATAAAGATTTGGATGCACGCTTTTCGTAATTGGATAAAGAAAACTGCACGCTTTTAGTTGCTTTCCATTATTCACCTCCAGCGATACTTACTGCCTGTGATGAATCCTTGAGGATTTGTAACCTGAACGCTCAATGAGGTTGAATGACTTTGGTTGGTCAGTCACTTGAACTATATGATAAGAAAGAAAAGACGTTGTTGAACCAATACTGATTGTCCTGTGAGAATATCTCTTTGGATCACTGCTGTCTACTATCCATTAGCAAATAGAAAATAAAAAAAAAATTACCACCAAATCGTATTTTATTGACAGAGAAAAGGAATTATTGCTACATTCCCACAAGAACATTAGCGTTTTAATAAAATTAAACTGAAACAACAAACAAACACAGTATTTAATAATTAACGACATGTGAAAAATATAAAAATTTTAAGAAAATCATTTTTATGTGATTCTGGTTTTATCTGATCCGCTTACAACATAAATACTTGGATATACACCATTTTATAATGTTTTAATACCCGAAATTTATAAGTTTTTTAAACATTTAAATAAAATACTATACAGGGTGAAGAAAAACTTCGTGGTAAATATTTGTGTATTGATAGGGGGCCTCAAAACAAGCGAAGATGTCTAATGAACATATAATCTAAATCGCACCCCGTTTTCGAGTTATAACCCTTTAAAGCTAGCCAATCACCATCGAGTACACAAAGGGTCACGACGCGTCTCAGTGCGTCGCTCTCCTATTTACTACCACGTAGTAAGAATGCGAGAGACACGTCTTGGTAACGCGACGCGTCGCATCGTGGCTCTTTGTGTGCTCGATGGTGATTGGCTAGCTTTAAAGGGTTATATAACTCGAAACTGGTGCCATTTAGACCTTATATTCATTAGGCATTTTCGACTTGTTTCGAGGCCCTCTATCAGTACACAAAATTTTACCACGAAGTTTTTCTTCACCCTGTATATCTATTTAAATAATTTTCAAAATTTATTAAATGATTACGAATTACTTTATCAATAAAATTGTTTTAAATGTAAAAATTTCAACAAAAGCGTAATAATAATGACAGAATAGTGAATTCAAAATTTCCATTAACTTCGTCTAATAAAACATACTTCTTAATTTTCGGTCTAAATTTACAAAGAATTTCATATTAACAGTAAATAAAATAAAATATGAAAATGGATTCTCATACATATATAGAAATTTAAAATACAGTAAACTCCCGTATAAAGCGACGAAAAAATTGCGACTAGTATTTATATAACGCTGCTAATAGTCCCGTATAACGCGTAGTATAAATTTAACATTTGACATACTTTTTGACTTTTTGTTTAGAAACGCAGAATGCATACACTTACCTATTGTTTATATATACACAGTGAAGTTAATAGTTATAAAAGATGTAAAGGTTTATAAAAGAACTCAGAGACAAGCATAAACTTGCATAAAATCGTCTGATAATGCATATCTCGTATAACGCGGAACGGATTCCTCACGTTTTGTGGAAGTCCTCTGTATTCCTTTACAAACTGCAAGAAAATATTTATTCATTTGTTAAGTAACAAGTAAATGAATAATTAAATTTCGATATAACCATTGCATTATTTAATAAATTTACAAATTTTTCTCTAACAGGAAAACAGTATACTGTTTTATATTAGAAGCATATAAATTACACGAAAATAATAAAACAAATTTTTAATTTTTTACGATTTATTTGTAACAGAATGAGTAATAATAACAGCACTTCTTAATTTCTTAAATATTATATAACAATTTTTTTTTTCATTCTCTTAAATGGAAATCATTATTTTATTTATTTATACAAATATTTCTTATTAACTTTTCATATACAGGTATCAAGTTGCAATAGATTATTGTGTATGTATGAGTAATTTAATATCACTACTGTAACTTTTTAGCAATTAATATTAATGAGTTGCATATCAAATATTTCTTATTAACTTTTCATATACAGGTATCAAGTTGCAATAGATTATTGTATATGTATGAGTAATTTAATATCACTACTGTAACTCTTTAGCAATTAATATTAATGAGTTTCAGCTTGAAATTTTGTTTAAATCATTTTTTATTTCTGTTAGGATTCGATCAATTAACAGTAATGCAATAAATCAGTCTGGTAAGAAAGTAATCCCTATTTTTTCTATGCTTTCTCATTACTTCTCTTGTTTTCTGTTCCACCAGTTAAACAATATACTTGCAATCTATATATTTGAATTAAATATCATTTTATAAGTAGCAATAAAACAGGAAAAATAATTTGGCATATCGATTAAATATTCCCTTCCATCTTAAAGAGTTTGCAGACATTCTGTTTTAGAGTCATACATAATAAAATATATATTTTTTTTTTTTTTTTTTTAATATCATTTCAAGTGAAATCAGTTTTTTTTTTTATTTTACAATGAAATTGAAATATAATAAATATTTTTTGCAACTAATTCAATTGGAACTAGCCAAGATTTCGGTAAGAAATATTACAAACGCAAAGTAATAAAAGTTTCCGAAATTAAATTGAGTAATGTATCTAGATTAATTGTAAACAGAAGGCCAATCCCCAGTGTAATGCAAACTCCTTTCGAAAAGATGAAGTTGTTCAACTCAACTTGTTTTGAATGAAATTGTACCAGAGATATCGACGGAATTCATTTTAAGAAGCATTTATTATTATTATTTTTTATATTACCGACAGAAAAAACTTAACAAATTAAATATAGTTGAGAGTGAAAAACACATTTAACTTTCTAATTTTCGAAAGAAAAATTTCCTATATATGTTTGTAATTTATTTTGTGAGTATTCAGTATTTTTTAATTATTTTTTTTTTTGTTAAATAAATAAATATACTATATCTTATTTAAAATATTTCAAATATTCTTTTGAAATTAAATAACTGATTTAAAGTGTAATTAAAATAAAAAAATAGAAGAAAAGAAAATTTCTTACTAGTAACTACAGCCGACTCCTGATTATCCGGATTAACCAGGATTAAACCGGAACTCGGAAATGTTATTTAATTATCAATATTTTGAATGCCCCAGATTAACTTCTTTATTATATGTTAAATAATTGACGATCAAAATTAGAATCAAATTAAAATTATAAACATTGCAATAAATTGTTGCTGCAAAAAAAAAAAAAATTTTTTTGTTTACTTTCTCAATAAATGATAAAACATTTGAATAATTTTGTGAGTGTATAATTTATTTATTTTTAATATTATATGAGTATTGTCCCTATTTCCAATTTTTTTAATTAATTTGCGGATTATCTGAGAAATCGATTATCCAAGAGAATTAATTTCCCGATTATCCCAGTTAATCGGGAATCTATATTTTGTTTCATTCAGTTAATTAATATTGTTTTGATAAAAATGAAATCATCAGTCATACTTTTAATTAAAGAACAGAAAAGATATTAA
The DNA here is from genome assembly GCA_000484575.1 of Olivierus martensii. NCBI lineage: Eukaryota > Metazoa > Arthropoda > Arachnida > Scorpiones > Buthidae > Olivierus > Olivierus martensii. The sequence continues at coordinate 4,125 of AYEL01092216.1, read as the reverse complement.
TAATTTAATTTAAATAACCAATATTTGATCATTAAGTAATTGTTTTTAATCATATCTAAATATAAAAATAATGAATCCACAATAACATAAGTTATATATTATGGTTTTTTAAAGAAATAAGTAAACCCTTCTATAACAAGCTATTTATACAACGCGGTTTCGATATAACACGGTCTACAAATGTGTATGCATCTCTACGAATCCATATTAGAGGAATTACCTTTTAGCCCAGACCTGTACATATTTTTCTGCATAGTATCAGATTTTTTTTACCATTAAAACCGTTTATTGTTGAAGATTATCTTCGTTTTCTGCCAGAAATCTCGAAACCTAATTTACTTTTTTCTATGCGATGTGAGTCTCGTATAACGCAATTTATGATATATAACTTGGCGTTTCTATAAAACATAACATCCGCGTTATATGAAGAATAACTGTATCTAAAAATTTTATATATCTAAAAAAAAATTACAATTTAAACGTAGAATGAAATAATTTATTCAATTATTTTATGTTATTATTATTTATAAAAATAATTGTTGAATTTATTTGGTTTATATATGTATATATTAGTAAATAATATATACATAGATAATCCTTTAAAGCTAGCCAATCACCATCGAGTACACAAAGCGTCACGACGCGTCGCGTTATCAAGACGCATCGCATTGCGTCGCTCTCCTACTGACTAACGGGTTAATAAGAAGGCAAGCGACGCATTGTGATGCTTTGTGTATTGACTAGCTTTAAAGGGATAAATCAAATAAATTCACCGATAAATAAATACTAAACGTATATATATACGTGATTTCTCATATAACACGCGCCAATCACCATCGAGTACACAAAGCGTCACGACGCGTCGCGTTATCAAGACGCATCGCATTGCGTCGCTCTCCTACTGACTAACGGGTTAATAAGAAGGCAAGCGACGCATTGTGATGCTTTGTGTATTGACTAGCTTTAAAGGGATAAATCAAATAAATTCACCGATAAATAAATACTAAACGTATATATATACGTAAATTCTCATATAACACGTTTCCTTATAACGCGAGTTTGTATAACGTGACGAAAATTTGCGACTAGTACTCCCACAACGCTATAAACAGTTCCCGTATAACTCGTAGAATAAATTCAACATTTGACATACTTTTTGACTTTATGTTTAGAAACACAGAATGCATACACTTAGTCTACTTATTGTTTATATATACAAAGTGAAGGTAATAGTTATAAACTATGTAAAGGTTTATAAAAGAACTCAGAGACAAGTTTAAACTTGCATAAAATCGTCTGATAATGCAAGTCTGGTATAAAGCAATTTCTTATAAGGAGAAACGTATCTCCCGCGTTGTACGGGATTCTGCTATATGTCATTAAGCACTTATTACTGTAAAATGAATCTCAAACATAATTTATACTTAAACAAAACATGAAAATTTGTTTACGTAGAATGATAATATATTGAAACATAGCATAATTAGCGACAGCAACATTTAAAACATGTTTAATAAACGGCTGATTTTGATTGAATAATTTATCTTCGTATTAAAGTTATTAAGATAATTAAAACACATGAATTTTATTTCCGCATTAATATTTAATCTTGTTCTAATCTGTAAATCAATTCCATTTCATAATTAATTACATAAATTACGCGAAAGATCACTAACTAAATATTAATCACAAAAGTTAATCATGTGATAATACAAAATAGAAACTCTTCGAAAATATAATTCCATGTTAATTAAAAGTATGTTAACATTTGAGGGTCGTGCAATTAATTTAATGTTAATAATTAGATGTTAACAATGTTAAATTAAAACGAAATAAATGTATAACAAACAGTATATCGAATTTAATCCGTTTTCATTTAAAATTATTAACATTGAAAAGTCTATATTATGTAAAGTTTGAACTTTAAATTATTAACATTAAATTAATTGTATGAATCTCAATGTCACTCTAATTTCATGTAATTAATTATAAAATATAATTGAATTGATTAACAGATTTAATTAGAATTAAATGTTAAAATTAGGAAAGAAAATTCAGATGTTATAGCTATCTTAGTAACTCTTATATGAAGATAAATAATTTTGTGCATAACGCTGTTTTTAATTCTACCATAATAATTAAGAAGTTTTGTAAACCATGTCTAAGTATTTAAGTATTAGGTTAGATTTATGTACCTCTAAAGTTGTAACCGCATTTATTTCGTTTGAATTTTTAATATTACAGCTCTCCATTTTTTAACACCATTTTTAATATGTGAATAAACATGCTGCACGCGACACAAAGGGTAGCGAAGATGAAAGAAAAAATCGCAACTCTCGCTTCGCGTTGTACCGCGCCGCGAAGAGAGAATTGATATAGATGTGGCTTCTGCTTATTTATCATGTTTTCAAAGATTGGAAGTTTTTCTGGGTCTGGGCCGACCCGGAAACCCAGAAAAACTTTTCATGAGATGTGAGAATTGATATAGATGTGGCTTCTGCTTATTTATCATGTTTTCAAAGATTGGAAGTTTTTTCTGGGTCGCCGGGCCGACCCGGAAACCCAGAAAAAACTTTTCATGAGATGCCTGACTCGAGTTCGCGTCCTGAGTCTTCCTGAGTGGTACGCCAACGCGTTACCATGCGACCATCCGGCCGCCAAGTGATCAGGCTTTCCTTTTCCTCTTCCTCTTCAAGAAGTTACCATGCGACCATCCGGCCGCCAAGTGATCAGGCTTTCCTTTTCCTCTTCCTCTTCAATATTTTTGTGGCTATTATCAAGCCACAAGAACTTTGAAGAAGAAAAGGAAAGTGTAGAAACTCTTTTTTTGCATCTCTAACACAAATTGAATATCAGAATCAGAACCTCACAGTTGAATCTTCGCTAGGAATCTCCGGTCTCTTTCAACTCTTTTTTTGCATCTCTAACACAAATTGAATATCAGAATCAGAACCTCACAGTTGACTCTTCGCTAGGAACCAACTCTATGAAACATTCATTTCTATTGGCTGATTGTTTCTTCGCATCCTGCTTCACCATATTGTACGCGCGTGCTGATTGGGCAAAGTTCAATTTATTAATCTTCCGTACGATTACTTGAACTAATGCAAGTATCTGCACGGTAAAGGTAGTCAACTACATATTATACATGCGCATCAGCACGGAGTTGATTTCTTATACATCGCTTTGCGTCGTGTGCAATGTGTCATGGCCTTAAAAGTGATAAGGGAAGTGAGCTTAGTATATACAGGAATACCTCGATTATCGCGGTTTCCATTATTGCGATTCTTGATTTATCGCGGTTTATAATTTGATACCAAAATTCGAATTATTGCGCTCAAATTCGAATTATTGCGGCCGCGAGATGTAGCCCACTACATATGCAACCAGAATTACATTTAATTTGAATCGCCACTCTCCAAGTAGAGCTTCGTTTTTATCCGATAGTGCTTGCTCACCATTCACCAGTAACTATCCACCTCTACTTGACATGTGGATATTTATTTACTTTTTTGCATCTCTAACACAAATTGAATATCAGAATCAGAACCTCACAGTTGAATCTTCGCTAGGAATCTCCGGTCTCTTTACCAACTCTATGAAACATTCATTTCTATTGGCTGATTGTTTCTTCGCATCCTGCTTCACCATATTGTACGCGCGTGCTGATTGGGCAAAGTTCAATTTATTAATCTTCCGTACGATTACTTGAACTAATGCAAGTATCTGCACGGTAAAGGTAGTCAACTACATATTATACATGCGCATCAGCACGGAGTTGATTTCTTATACATCGCTTCGCGTCGCGTGCAATGTGTCATGGCCTTAAAAGTGATAACGAAAGTGAGCTTAGTATATATTGTATTATTTTTTAAATTCAATTTATAGTAATTAATTTACTATATTCTAATATATCAAAATATAATTATTTAAGTCATTAAATAAATTTATATTAAAAAAAGTCAACATTTCACAATAAATATATTCACATGTCGATATTAAACAAAAAAAACTTTGATATTAAACAATCTATAAAAGTTTTGAATATTTTATAATTCAACTATTATAGTTTTGACTAGGAATTTTTAATATATATTTTATTTTATAAAAAATAAAAAATTGCCA
>AYEL01092214.1:0-30845 GCA_000484575.1 Olivierus martensii | reverse complement strand
TTTGTATAAATTTAATAACAAAACATAAATAAGTCATCTAAATATATATGTCCCTGGAGTGATGTAAACTTTCAAAATTTAATTGTTTGTTCGCAATTCGTCGAATAATTAAAACCGACAGAGAAATGAAATGTTTATATGCTGATAACGTTTAAAACTCTCATTTACTATATATTTAGTCGCCTAAAATTTATTATTTATTGTAACATAAACTGATTTTGAAATATTTAACGTTTAATTTAATTAATTTCCAGGTAGATTTGGCCTATTAATTTTTTATACGCATCAGTGTTTGCCAGATATCAAGTAGTGACATGTTATATATGTTTTGGTGGACTAATTTCCAGATAGATTTGGTCTATTAATTTTTTATACGCATCAGCGTTTGCCAAATATGAAGTAGTGACATTTTTATATGTTTTGTTTGTCTACAATATATACAGGACAATTTTTCCAGACAAGACCTTTGGAAATTATGTAAAATATTTATCCAGTAAGACAGACCTGTTAAAGTAACTGAGATCTTTCGCTCATCACTCAAACCGACTGTTATTTTAATTAGCAATCTAGAATACGTTGATAAACTGTTATGGAGTGTTATGATGAATAAAATAAAAACAATAGGCATGTTAGGTATCAAACATAATTTATGTGCAAATATAGCGTAGCCCAGGGTTTCCCAAGGTGGGTTCCGTGAAATACATATTTAGGATTCCGCGAGACAAATTGCCATAATAATAAAATAACACTTATTAACGGTTATTACATGTTTTAAAGTTATTTTTTAATAATAACTTTAAATAAAATATTATTCTACTACCTTTACATTCTGATATAAAAAAAAAACAATCAATAAAATTCACTTCTCAATCAGTTTTCATTTCATAAATTGAAAGTTTAATTTTTTTGTATAATTTAATTTTAGTACATATTTATTTATATGGAATATGAATATCTTGTTTATCAATTGTATATTGTTTTTTAACTCAAAAAATATTTAAATTAAACTTTTCACATTATTATATATTTTCAAAAATAAAGTAAAACATATTTGCATTTGTTATAACTTATTTAAATAATTATTTTTATTTTTTAATATATTTAGAATGGATTGGCACCACTCCATATGGCAGCTCAGGGAGACCATGTTGATAGTGCCAGGATTCTACTGTATCATAAAGCTCCTGTTGATGATGTTACAGTGGTATGAAACTATTAAATATTTCTGTAGTTTTAAATTTTTTCTTAATATTATTATATGAAAATTTCTTAAAATTTAGCATAAATTTTAAAGACTGTTACAATATAATGTGAAACTTTTTTGTTGTAATATTTTCTTTAAATTTATGACACTTTTTTTATTTCAATCATTAATTAAATTAAATACAATTTAGAACTAATAAGAGTTTAATTTATTGCTTGGTATGCTTATTTACATAAAAGTATTTTTTTTTCTATTAAGAAAGAACATCTATTATACTAAAAATTATTTCATATTAAAATATAAATATTTTATAATTTTATAATTAGGTTTTATGAATAGGTTATGCATCCATTGACTTTTAGATAAATCAGTGAATCCTTTCTTCCACCAAAATATTTTTAAATATTTTGGTCTAAGAAAGGACAGACAACACAAAATCAACAGACGAAGAACCAACCCCAATGAAAAGTAACTCTTTGCGACAATTTGCGACTCTTTGCGAATTACTAAATGATGGTAATCATACATTTAGTCGAAATGATCAATTATTAATATTGTTAAGACTATGGAATTAATGATGTTATCCCTACTCGAAACATTGTTCTAACATTCAACACGCCACAACTTCCAGAGGCAATAAATGTCGGCTATCTACATTGCAAAATTCGACCTTACGTACCAAATCCTCTAAGGTGTTTCAACTGTCAAAGATACGGAAATGGTGCCAAAACTTGCCGTAGCAAGGCGACTTATCCAAGATGTGGGAAGGACAGCCATGGGGAAGAGGAGTGTTCCACCGGCCATGCTGTGTTAACTGCAGCGGAGACCATCCGCATATTTCCGTTCGTGTTCGACATGGAAAGTCGAGAAGCAGATACAGACTGTCCGTGTCAATCAAAATATTTATTCTGAGGCTCGCAGACAGGTTGTCCTCTTTCATCTCACAAAATCCTTCGTAGCTGCGGTTAAGACTAAGGCTGGATTCACACTGGCCTTGCTACTGCGATCTCGACCACAACCGCGACCGTTGTTGTAGAAACAATGTCATCAGGCCTCGCTTCCCGACACTCTACTGCGACTACGACAATATTCAACTTGCTGAATATTGTCGTGGTCGCAGCGGATACGTCCTTACGGTAGCCAATAGAAAGAAGGCATTTGGCCATCTGTTACGAGCTGTATGCTACATCAGCTCTTATTGGCTGTTGTTTACGCAGTTGCTATTGGTTGATTCGAAAAATCGTGAAGCTGGTCGTGATCAATGTGCATGTTCTCTCGCAAGTTGTCAGTCATAGTCGTAGTTGTAGACGTGGTCTCACAAGTCAGACCAGTGTGAATCCAGCCTAAGAACACCTCCTCCATTAGTACCCATACAAAGATCTCCTGTCCACTCAAAGAATACTTTTCAGAGTGGAACAGGTAGATAGATAGGACATCTCAACAGTCTAAGGCTGGATTCACACTGACCTGCGATCACGGCAACGACTACGATCACGATTGACGGCTTGCGACAGAACATACACATTAATCACGACCGATTTCACGATTTTTTGAATCAACAATAGCAACTGCGTAAACAACAGCCAATAAGAGCTGATGTATCATACAGTTCTAAACAACAGCCAATAAGAGCTGATGTAGCATTCAGCTCGTAACAGATGGCCAAATGCCTCCTTTCTATTGGCTACTGTAATGACGTAGCCACTGCGACCACAATATTCAGCAAGTTGAATATTGTCGTGGTCGCAGTAAAGAGTCGGGAAGCGAGGCCTGATGGGATTGTTTCTATAGCAACGGTCGCGGTTGTGGTCGAGATCGCAGTCGCAAGGCCAGTGTGAATCCAGCCTAAGACTGGATTCGCACTGGCTTTCGCTGCGACCACGACAATATTGAACTTGTTGAATATTGTAGCGGTCGCAGTGGATAAGTCATTACGATAACCAATAGAAAGGCATTTGGCCATCTTTTACGAGCTTTATGATACATCAGCTCTTATTGGCTATTGTTTATGCAGTTACTATTGGCTGATTCGAAAAATCGTGAAACCGGTCGTGATCAAAGTGCATGTTCTGTCGCAAGCCGTCAATCGTGGTCGTAGTTGTTGTCGTGATTGCAGGCCAGTATGAATCCAGCCTAAAACGTCAACATCAACAGCTACAGTGCTATCTGTTCCAACTGAATCCACATAATTGACACTTCAAGATACTAATATGAAAACGCAAAGACCTAGGAAACGCATAGACATTGAGAAAGTGGCTCAAAAGATCTCAGCCAAGACCAGAAAGACAGCGGTGCGAGTGCCGAAGCTCTAGGAAACGCATAGACATTGAGAAAGTGGCTCAAAAGATCTCAGCCAAGACCAGAAAGACGGCGAAGCGAGCGCCGAAGAGATGGAGATATCAAATTCTCCCACGACACCATAAGGCAAAACCCGAAAGAAAAAATAAATTAAAATTCTTATTTTTCTTCTTTTAATAGATGTTTTAACCTCGTGTCTTGCTTGTACCAGCAAGACTAATATATAGCCCAGAAAACAGCACAAGTCCTTAAAAGTAGCCCAAAAAACCGCAACCCAAAATCACTCAAAATTTCCCGCAGCTAGTTTTCAAAATTAGCCCAATTGGGCGTGAAATCCGCCCAACTGGCAACTCTGTAGCCAATCACCATCGGGTACAACAAAACGTCACAACGCGTCGCTCTCTTACTACCGGGTAGTATAGAAGGTAGAAGACGAGCGACGCCTTGTGACGCTTTGTGTATTCGATGGTGATTAGCTGCTTTAAAGGGTTATAACTCGAAAACGGTGCTATTTAGACCACAGATTACATTTATACAAATGTTTCACTCAGCACATTTAGTGGAAATTTCAACAACGGTAGCGACCTCTTCGTTATGTTATACTTCTAATTTTATATTATTGAAAAGTGCTTGTACATTTAACATATTAATGTCAGATTTTCAAAATTATTAAATAATTTCGTTTAAATTTAAAAATTATTGCTTGCTGATTTAAAATCACGTGACACGTATAACGTGACTTCTCAAGTTTGAACTTAGACTGGGCGCCATTATTCAAAGTTAGCAGTACGCATATATACAAGTTTCGTAATTAGCCTCCAGAATAAAGAAAGAAGTTTCGTGATTATACTCGTTTAATATAAAATGATTAAGAAGAAAGTCATTATAGAAGATATATCATTTCTACTAAAACCAAACAAGACTCCAGAATAAAGAAAGAAGTTTCGTGATTATACTCGTTTAATATAAAATGAATAAGAAGAGAGTCATTATAGAAGATATATCATTTCTAGTAAAACCAAACAAGATTTTGGTATTTCACTGTTTCGTTTTCCATCTGATATTGTATTTAAACATAAAATATGTAGATTTTTTTAGGGTAAAATACTGTGTTGTATTGATTGCATGATTAAATGCTGTATAGAAATGTTCCTATTTTTGAATATTTTCAATAAATTTATTGATATTTGCAATAGTTAAGTTAATTTCATTTTAATACCTTTACTGTTTTCTTCAAAAAATAGCTTAATATATTATTCAGAATATAAAAAGGTATCTAAATACAATATATATTTAAAATTTTAATTTAGTCAGTTTCAAAATAATAATGACTTTACGGCAGTAGTGAATTAGTGATTACGTCATCGATTCCACGTTTAGCATCACAACTACTTCCGGCGAGATGTCATGTGATATCCGGTGACGTAAATCGGCTGAAGCGCCATCTCTGTATTGTGAGCTGCTATCTGATTGGCTTGCGAATGCTCTCCAAAGTTTCCAAGGCTGGTATAGGGAGTGGAACATCTGTATGTGTAATCTGTGCGTCGGGGAGATTGGCTAGCGAATGCTCTCCAAAGTTTCCAAGGTTGGTATAGGGAGTGGAACATCTGTATGTGTAATCTGTGATTTAGACCATATGTTCATAAAACATTTTCGACTTGTTTCATGGGCCCTAAGCCTAAGGTGACCAAACGTACTCCTTTAGAGAGTTTTATACTCCTTTTCGTGAACCGTACTCCTTTTAAAACCTATACGCTTTCTGTACTCCATTGCATTATTCTGTACTCCTAAAAACATAAAAACTATAATGATTATTATATGCAACCTTTTATATATTCGTGTGCATAAAGTTGTCTATGATACTATCATAGACAATTTTATATCATTGATAGTATCAGTGTGCATGTGACTGTGCGTATTTTGAAGTCAAACAATTATCACAAGAGGTCACTACAGTCTTTATTGTTGAGTTTGTGATTATCGAGACAGTCCTCTGTAACGTTGATACAGAATGGTAAACACTAAACAGCAAACACGCAAACGAGAATTTGGGGAATTACTTACGTAAGAATATTAATAATTATTGTTAAATGAAATGTTGAGTTTTTTTGTTTTTCTTTTAATTTTAAATCAATATTACTTCTTCAAACTTACTTGACATTTAACTTTATCTTTTATTAATTAAATATAAATTTAATTTTACATATTTAAAATGAAATTTTTTTAGGATATAATATGGGTGATTCAAAGAGGCGTAAAAATCGTTTTATATGAAAATTTAAAAAAGGAGTTTCTATTCATTATTAACAATAAAGTAAATGATGATTCAATGGTTAAATGTACAACCTGCAATTGCTGGACGAAGTGCAATAATAAAGCACATTAATACTAATAAACATAAAACATCTCTTGAAGCAACGGCTTCAACGTCCAAAGTAACTACATTTTTTAAAAGTGATAGTTTTGGATCAAACAAAAAAAAATTAGCAATTATGGAGGATACTTTCGCTTTCCATACAATCGTTCATAATTACAGTTTTAGAAATATGGACTGTACTACCAAATTATTAAAAAAATTTCATAATGCAAACTTTTCTTGTGCAAGAACTAAATAATAATTGGAGTGTATAATGAATATTGGAAGAAAATACTATTAGAAGATATGAGATCTGAACTGAAATAGCTAAAACTAAAATTGACGTGATTGAAAGTCTTATAAAAATGTGATGTCGTCGATAGTTTATTGATCATTAAATAATTACTAATAATTAAGAAAAATTAATTATTTGTGTTAATATAATTCAATTTTAGGATTCTTTTTATTAATCTCTTAAAAAAGTAATAAATAAAAGTGAAAAAAACATAAAAAGTAATATTTTTATTACAACTCGTGAAAGCCTTGCGGGCCGCCTTTTGGACAGCCCTGGTCTAGATCATTGAATCCCATCCAATGTCGGCTGGATTGGCCACGTGAAAATTCTCCAGATTTCCACTCTAGAAGATCTAGAGAGTTCAATTCTCGGATCCCATTCCTTGGTAATTTCTTTCATGAGATCCAGGCATGGCCTGTCAAACTCTTTCTGGTCTGATTCCTCCGAAGTTTGTTGGTTGATTTGATTAAGCCGCCATATTCTCATGGGATATTTTGTATCTGGCGGCGGCCACTCATAGAGCCCATCACAGGTTGGCCAACACCTATGTGGATCAACCGAATGGTTGAAGGATGAGGTTCAACGGACCGGGCCCGGACCCCTCCTGAAAAACTTCTGGGAACCGGATCCTCCAGGGTGGTAAGCCACAGCTTTACCACGCGGCAATCCGACCGACTGATTCTTCGAAAGAGATTGGTAGCCTACAGTAAAATTGTTAGAGCCCCTCCACTTAGTAATCACCACTGATTGGAAAATGGCATCATCTGTTTACAAAAAAGAATTTCCACCTGATAGCTGAACTCTACAGGGATATGGGTGACTAGTGGTGGACACTGAAATGCCAGCCGCTTAGTAGCCGCCGGATGGAAAGTGACAAGGTTTTTTTTGTCAACATAAGATGCAACATTCTATTCTCTAAGAATATTATGTGACGGAGCGAAACAAGTTGTTACATAGGGTTGTCCACCTCTGCGGAGAGATCAGCCGGATTGTGGAGGATGGAAATCGACGGTCCGAGCCCGGATCCTATGATAGATATTTTTAAGAGGTGGGACCCGAGAATGGAAAAATATTTTCAAGAGGTGGAACCAGAATGGAAAGCCGAAGCGTTTCCACGCGGCCAATCCGGTCGATTCAGCGGCATAAAGCTATACAGGAATAGTTATCCTTTTTTTATTCAGAAACTACTGCAACACTTTTATTTGTTAGGTTAGGTTAATTAGAATACGCCGCCATATCCTCTTGGGATATACTGTATCTGGCGGCGGCCACTTGTAGAGCCCATCACAGGCTGGCCAACACCCGTGAAGGGGTCAACCGGATGGTTGAAGGATGGGGTTCAACGGGCCGGGCCTGGACCCCTCCTGAAAAACTGGAGGTGTGGAACCCGGATCCTCCAGGGTGGTAAGCCAATGCTTTACCACGTGGCCATCCGGCCTACTTTTTTTGTTAGGTTTTGCATTTTTTTCAACCAAATATTATTGTAAAATACTGGAGATATGGACTTAAGAATTAAATCCAGACCATTCAGGATGGTAATATAATACACTTCATGCAGCTTTCCGGGCCAGATGACCAACTATGGTGTAGTTTTTCTCTATTGTTTTATGCTATTTTTCACTCAGGTTACTAAGCAGTAGTCTGTTCCAATGCCTATTTCGGGCTGTCCACATCATCAGGTAAAGAATGGGTTCAATGAGCTGAGTTTGAACACTCCTGAAAAAATCTGAAAGTATGGGACTCGGATCCTCCAATTTGAAAATTTCCCCATTAGACAAAGATTGAATGCTGCAAAAGCTGATGATTGGCATAATTTTTAAGTTGACATTATTTTTGTATGCAAATTGTTGAATTTGTGAAGTATCGAAAACTTCTCACAATACAGCAAATGCGCACTCGTTCAAAATTATACCACAACCACGCGAGAATACAATATTGCATATACAGTACCAATTTATATAGTATCTATATATCAAATATTGGCACTATATAATATGGACGATATAATAGAAGCTTTTTCCTTCATGCGAGAGTGATGGGCCAGGACTAAATATAAAGTGGGTGAACCTGCCGAATGGCCCGATTCACATATACAAACCAAATACAAACCTACGGTAGGATCTTAATGATAGACATCCCCTGTGGATATGGGGGTTAGAATATACTCACCGTCTGAATTTTAGTAAGATATTTCGATATTAAAAGTGGCATTCATCTTAAGGTTTTAAATTTACAATTTTTTTAATGGTTAAATTCAACAGGGGGGATGCAAGTTGTTCTGACGTGAGTGCGCTATTGGAAGAAAATTCAGAATTATCCAGAAAAATTCATACAACACAAAAATATAAAATATTAGAATTACTATTCATTTTCATATTCTTTTAAAAATAAATATAATCGATTGGAGAGATCTCAGTTCTTTTTCCACAACTCCAATAACCATATCCAACGAAAAATGAAGACGACCAATTATTGGTCTTCTTCATTTCACGTCACACAAAATATGAGACCTAAAAAAGATCATTCGGGCTCCCCTGTGGGTATGGAGGTTAGAATATATCCACCGTCTGACCCCGCGTGTCGTAAAAGGCGATTAAAGGGGCCACCTCGTACCATTCGGTGGTTTTCGCGTCCGTCCCTAGGGTCTCACTCTCGGGTCCCTACACGGAACCGGGACTGCTGGCGGTGCCCAAATCCGTCCCTAGGGTCTGCGATAGAACCCCATACGGCCACCGGACCGCCCGGCGGGCATGCCCGCCTCGAACCATTCCTCGCACCAACCCTCGTATTCGGAGGAAAAAGTCCCAAACTAAAACCTCCATGTTAATCGCCGTAATAAAAAAAAATAATAATAATGATAGACATAAGCACTATGGCACCACGTCTATAATTGGGATTATATCACCAGCGCACTAGTGATAGTGCTCCGTTTTCTATGGAAACCTAGTGATAAGTGTAGGTTGTAGCACTTGTAGGCAATCCCTTATAAGAAGAACGATCCCTTTAATTACTTTTTATGACACGCGAAATCAGATAATGGCATTTTTCCCCTATCAGACCTAAAGGGAACATAACGTTTTGCATTAAAATAATTGTGTATAGTATTGTACATACTATATAATATTGATATATAACACTATCATAGAAAATACAGTATGATTATAAATTTTATTAGAATAATTACTGCAATATATGAGTGTCAATCATGGTATCAATAAATGATTTTTATATACTACTATAATTATTAATTTTAAATTTAAGGTAGAGGGTGTTACTGAATGGATAAATAAAACGCATTACAAAACGTTAGAAATTATACATCTTAATGAAAAATAAATATAAGTTTGTTCTAAATTATCATCAGTAAAACATATTCACATAAATTTTAAATGGCAGCATTATGTCTTGATAAAGTTTTTTTGTTCAGAGGTTAGCTATATTTTTTTAATATACTACTGTCAATCGGGTGAACTTTAGACCACTTTTTAGTTTTTTTTTTTCTTCAAAATTTGACCATCTAAAAATACTTGAAAAGAATTCATATATTAACCATTGGAATATATATTGATTGAAATTATGCTTTTATATAAATTATAAAGGGAATTTGTATTATTTAGCAGTCCTAGGGTCTCACCCGCGGGTCCCTACACGGAACCGGGACTGCTGGCGGTGCCCAAATTCATCCCTAGGGACTGTGATGGGACCCCATACGGACACCGGACCGCCCGGCGGGCACACCTGCCTCGAACCATTCCTCGCACCAACCCTCGTATTCGGAGGAAAAAGTCCCAAACTAAAACCTCCATGTTAATCGCGTAATAAAAAAAATATTAAAAAAATAAATAGATCATTCGGCTCTTGACTCAAATATTCAGACAGTTTTGAGGGGCAATCTTGGGCAGCCGGCGTACTCCTTTTGTGTCAAAAATAATTGGTCACCTTACTATCAGTACACAAAATTTTACGACGAAGTTTTTCTTCACCATGTATAAAGTTGAATGTGTGTGTATTATATCTGCTACAGACGCATAAACATATTAAGTACTTTACATTAAGCATTAAAGGACTTTAACATAAAAATACTTTAAGGTTGATTTCAGACACGTTTTTGGAATTTTCGTTAATATTCGCTATCTAGATCTAGTAGGAAATTTTATAAACATATGATTGTAAACAATGTGTAGTCAGCTATAATAATAATGGATGACGATTTTCTTGAGTAATTTTAATTATCTCTAGTCAAGAACAAATGAAATTGGTGAGATTCTTAAGCGTTCTAATCTGTAACAGGTATTAGATATGGTATTAGATCAGTGGTTCTAAACCTTTTCGAAATAACAAATAGCAGATTATAAAGAAAATTTGCGGAACACTATATCAGTAAGATCATAAAATAAGTAACAGAAATATGCATGTGTATTTTACTAAAAATTATACATTACACATTAAATAACAGTAAAAAAGCATTAATTAAAAAAATATATTCTTAAAAACTGTAACTCTTAGAAAAGTGGAACATTTTTATATCAAGTTTAACGCTATGCCTGAGCTAATGGTCTTTTGTAGTTTTGAATAATGTCAGGTCTCATATTTACAGGGTGGTCCAAAGTTACCCCTGCTGGTCCAAAGTTTGCCCTATTGACTGTATGTAGTCTGTATTTTGAAATAAATTCAAAAATGATTATTATGATTATAGTCAAAGTCTCATATATAAATGAAATTCATATAGGATCAATAGGTAATTTTGATTAATTGGATAAATTCTCTAATACATATAGACCAATTGTTGAAAGATCAGATCACCATTCTCTAATACATTATTACTAAACTACAATATTTATGTAAATAATATAAATTGAGAGCCATAACTTGGAGTATACAGTCAATCGGGTGAACTTTAGACCACTTTTTAATTTTTTTTCAAAATTTGACCATCTAAATACACTTGAAAAGAATTCGTACATGAATGTTGGAACATATATTCATTGAAATTATGCCTTTTATATAAATTATAAAGGAAATTTGTATTATTTAGTAATGGCATGCTACTTTATTGTGGTCCAAAGTTACCTTTTGAAAAAGTTATAAAACAAACTGCTTAAACTCATTAAATAATACTTATACAAGCACTTTTTGGCAAAAGTTTACTCTCCCTGTGTGATGACTATGTATCGATTATATAGTAGGATTTTTGAATGAATCTATACATGCATCCTTAGGACCATGATGTACAGATTGACTAACACAAATCTTTAAACCAAAGATTCGATATATATTCATTAAAAAAGCCTCCTATATAGTCAATACATAACCATCACACAGGGAAGATAAGCTTTTACCCTATTAGTTACCTTTAGAATTGGGTAACATTGTACGTGTTAAAAATCAATTGCCACGTGTTAAAAATCAATTGTAATTTATTTATTTCTGCAAATTTGAAGTCCAGGACAACTGCGAACCACATTTTAAAATCTAACAAAAATGATTATGAGAAAAAAATTGCCTTACCTAGCTGCATCCAGAATTTTTTTAATATATTAAGTAAGGTACATTTTTGTTATTATTAAAAAAAATTGTAATTTCATTATGATAACTTTATTTAATCTCTTTTTACTATCAACAAAAAGTTTCTTCATGGTGTTTTGTCCCTGAAACCATTAATTTTTTTTACTTGAAGAATTAAACTTAGATACAAAATAAATAAATGAAAATGTCATGTAATAAATAAGAAATAATTCTTCATGGTGTTTTGTCCCTGAAACCATTAATTTTTTTTACTTGAAGAATTAAACTTAGATGGAAAATAAAGTAAATTAATATGTCATGTAATAAATAAGAAATAATTTAATGTATATGATAATTTAATGTAAATAGCAAATATTTTATTATATTTTTATAGTAAATAATAATCTTTTTTATAAAAAAATAATCTCTTTTATATTATCACAACTTAGTGTTACAAATCAGAAAAATCAAAAAAAAAAAAACAGGTTAAAAAAATGTTAAATTTAAATCACAGAAAACTTTACTGTAATTCATAAGATACAAGTTTCCGTCTTCCTAACAATAAATCATCCTTAATACTGAATTGCCCTATATTGTTAACAGGAATGACCATATCATTTTTTAAATATTTGTATATAGCTATGGCAGGCTAAATAGTTTCATCACATTTTTCAGGCCATTGCCAATAGTTTCAAATTCTTGTCATTGCATTTATTTTATAATAGACTGAATTATTATGATGAATTATTTCTGTAATTTGGCCAGGAAAAAATTCCTCTTCGTACTTAAATAATATAAAATCTCTTACATGATACTGTTGATATTGGAAGGTAGTTATGCTGATTTCAACTTCATTTAGTGAATTATCATAAATTTTTTGCACAACTTTGTTTTGTAGAATGTCCTCTTGTAAGCCAAAACACAGATTAAGGTTTTCTTTCTCTAATTGGTCTTCTTGTAATATTTCATGTGTTACATTCTCATTCTTATTTTCAGACACTTTCTTGTCTTGAGTATTGTCTATTGCTGTTTTAACTTTCTTGCTTTTAGCACTTCTGGTAGAATTTACTTTTTGTGTTGTAATATTTCTCTTACATTTAGCTGTTTGTTCATTGGTGTTTTTGTCTTTTATTTGTCCTTTTTGTTTTAATGATTGCATTCTATTCTGATAATATTCCTGCACTTCTTCCTTTGAGAAACTTTTGCCTGGAATTACAGGGATTCTGAAGTTTCTTCTCTTATCAGTAACACTCAAATCTTTTTGCCTTATTACATCCAAATAAGTTATAAATTCCTGTGAAATTCTTCCTTCAATATCAGCATGTGTTTTAGCATAACTTGGAAGACTACGAATTACTGTTTCCTTACTGAAGGGATATATTCCACACTTTGCAAATGAGGAAATTAGATTTTTTGAGCTATTTTCTTTAATTCTTTCCAGAGTATCATTTAAAAGTGCTACAAACACTCTGTTTGGAAGTGAGACAACTTTTTTCCCTAATTTTGATAATCTAAATTCAAGTAAAACTTGAAGCCATGAAGTTTTTATAGGCCCAAAAAAACCTACGTTATGATTCAAGAAATACTTCAAAATGGAGCAAAAATCAGCAATTTTATTTTACCAAAAAAGGAATTTATATAAAACAAAGAATAAAGTACTGTATATAATTTCAAATACATTTTTTATTAATAATAATTAAATCTCATATATTACATTTATAAAATCTCATCTCAATCAAATTTGAATAAAACCCTTGCTCGTATCTTTTATGATAAATATCTTTGACACCATTCATTCTAAATTTTATATCGAATTGAAATTATCAATATTAAGCCCTCATTACTGCCATAATTCATGATCTTCGTCAATTTAAAATCAAAAATAATGTAATGAAATTACTCACCTTTTATCTTCGATTGGTGTCAAAGATTCACCTATTGTATACGATGTTCGTTTTCTTTTAACTATTTTTTTAGTAAATATAAATTTTGTAGGTACTGCATTCGGTTTTAATTGGCGTGTTAGTAAATTTTGGTAAAGAAAGCATTCTTCCGGTTTTAATTGGCGTCTGTTAGTAAAATTTTGGTAAAGAAAGCATTCTTCCTCGAAATGATCTGAACAAATACGAGAGTTCTTAGTAGGCTTAAAATTCTTTCGTTTAATTTGAATTAACCATTGTCGCATTAACCCTGCATCTGAATGAGGAAAATAATGAAAGGATGTTCCATTTTTAATACATGAATCTTTTTTCATATGATTCGAACAACCAAAAGCACAACAAGAAGTCGGCATTTCGAAATTTTTCTAGTTTTGACTGTTTTCCTTCTATCACGTGACAAAACTCCTGCTCTGACGTCACGGCATGTATCCAACCGTTGATGTATCTCATTAGTGTGCGGTAATTCATTTGACTGTTTTCCTTCTATCACGTGACAAAACTCCTGCTCTGACGTCACGTGCATGTATCCAACCGTATCTCATTAGTAGTGTGCGGTAATTCAAATACTTGCGGTCGGCAACTGTGCAGAGTTTCAGCCACCCGCCACCTACAGCGCTAGTTGTAGGTTAACACAAATGGCGACTCGTTTGGAAAACTAGTCTCGCGAAGAAATCCGCTCAGTTATTCGATTTCTGTGGACGAAACATGTAACCGCTGCTGAAATTCACCGGCAGCTGGTAGAGGTTTACGGAGAGACTGTAATATCTCGTCAGCATGTCGCCGAACCCGGGTCCTCCAGAGTGGAAAGCCGAAGCGTTTCCACGCGGCCTATCCGGCGCCCGGACCCCATGATTTGATTTTCAAGGGGTGGGACCCGAGACTGTACCCCGGGTCCTCCAGAATGGAAAGCCGAAGCGTTTCCACGCGGCCAATCCCAGTGATTGGACCCCATGATAAATATTTTCAAGGGGGACCCGTGACTCAAACACGCCCCATGATAAATATTTTCAAGGGGTGGGACCCGGGATTCGAACCCGAATCCTTCAGAGTGGAAAGCCGAAGCGTTTCCACGCGGCCAATCCGGCCGACTATTGGTAGTGATTGATGTACTGTATATCATGGATCTTTAATACAATAAAATCTAAGTTCAACAATTTCTTCTCTTAAAAATAATTCATAGTAACAAATCATCAATTAGGATTTCTATAAATTAACGAATTTCATAAGAAAATGATTACAATAAAGTTTGGTTTGTTTTCCTCCATATCATAAGATATACGGCCGGATGGCCGCGTGGTAAAGCTATGGCTTACCACCTGGAGAATAAAATCCAGGGTAAAACACCTCCAGTTTTTCAAGGAGGCCAGGCTCGACCCATTCAAGCCCATCCTTCAACCATCCGGTTGACCTCATCATAGGTGTTGGCCAGCCTAGATGAAGGGCTCTATAAGTGGCCGCCGCCAGATACAGTACTTCGTGCGATATGGCTACTTAACTTACCTAAAGATATACTATATCTGGTAGCGGCCATTTTAGAACCCATCATAGACTGGCCAACACTCAACAGTCCGAGTTCCCCCATTGCTAAGCGACTGCCTGCATGATCGCTACCACGTTCTACTTACACCGATCTATTTCTGGAATAATTACGCGATCTGTTTTTGCATATTGTAGGAAAGCCCAATCGTTTCCGCTAATGTTCGGATCTTTCTGCAACCGACTGTACATGAATATATAAAAGAAATCACATTTAATTAGAAATTTATCATCAAATGTTAAATATGTTATCTTAATGATGCAAAGTTTGAATGTTTATTTAAATTTTACCTTACTAAAATATATTCTGTATTAAATTCCATTAACAAATGATCTCAAACAAATTTAAAAACAGTCCGAGTTCAACATGGACCGTTGACCCAATCCTTTAACCTTTCGATTGAAAAAACCGGAAGGTTATAACATTCAATGGTGTTCAATTGTCGGCCCAAATTTAAAAAAATACTGCTCAGCATGCATTTTTTTATAGATTTGTAAATTCCTGTAGAGATAACTGATAAAGACTAGATATATGTTTATTGAATGCACTATTATAAATGCATATTATATTTCAAATAGCTTCCATAAACTTTTGTTTTGAATTAACTCTTGCAAGTTTCCTTTCTGGCTGAAAACATCTAATCATAAAGACCTAACCGAGTCCTTGTTTTGAATTAACTCTTGCAAGTTTCCTTTCTGGCTGAAAACATCTAATCATAAAGAAAATTCTTCATTCACATATTAGATGAATTAGTTAATCCTCAATTTAGAAACGATTTAGCTGAAAAATTATTGCACTCTTATTTTAATAAAAGATTTTCTAAGCTGTCTTATTTAATTGTTTGTAGAATAAAGTAAGATGCATATTACATTTACTAATTTTGATGCGTTTTATTTAAAAATTATATATTTTAATTTTAATAAATAATATTTACGTATTAGTGTTGCATAATGCAAATGGTCACATCCTTTAATACCCTTGTTTCCAACAAAGGAGAGTTTATTAATGGATTATAAACCTTTTTTGATGATTTTATTCTGAGTTCCACATCTGCAAACTTTCAGAAAAAGTTTGGACCTAGGTTATTGAAGTTATTCTTCAATTTACCTTTGGTTAATCTGTAGTGAGATCTGAAGTTCTTACAATCATATATGTCCTATGTGATCAATAGCATAACTAAACCATCTTATTTACCAATGAAAATTTACTTTATTAGTTTGTATTTTACTAAACAAGAAATTTATTTTTCAAGAAGTTTTCCCACGAGTGAGCCTCATCAAAATTTAATATAATTTGTCATATATCACTATTCTAAATTCTAGTCTGTATGCACCACAGAGAAATTCCAATGGATTTGCTAATTTTAATTTTAATCAAAATATTTATACAGAAAATATAATAGAAGTTAATAATGCCAAGAATATATACAAAGTTGTATGTATAATATATTGTTGACATTTTTATTATACAGTGAAACCTGTCTAAGTTGGACACATTTGGTTCCTTCAAAATGTGTTCAAGTTAGAGAGGTGTCCAACATAGAGAGATTCATAAAATCAAAATTTTTTCTAAACATACTAAACACTAAATTTTCATGTCAATGCAAACCTTTATTCAATTCAAATTGGAAACATTTATTATTTTAAATGAAACTCAAAAATGTCAAATACAAACTACAGTCTATCAATGGTTTCAACATGAGAACTATTTATTTGAAAAGAAGTCTGTATGAAGCCTTTTTTATATTTAATTTAAACTTTATCCACACATTTTCAATTTTATTTATTTCGTCGACAATCCGGCTGACCCCTCCGCAGGGTGGACAGCCTGTGGAAGGGCTTGTTTCGCACCGTCACTTAGTATTCTGCCTGAATGGAGAGTGGCGTCATCTGTTAACAAAAAAATGGTGTTCAATTGCCGGCCTGAACCCTCCTGAAAAACGAAATTGAACACGGATCCTCTATTGTGTTAAGCTAATGCTTTACCACGCGGCCATCAAATACAATAAATGCGTGAAAATATGACAATTGCAAAAACACAATTTTATCGTGTATTTGAAAATTAAAATTATTATTATTAATAATAATGCAAATATACTATATAAGTAAATAAAAGTGTATTAATAAACAAAGACGCATAGATAAATTTTTAATGATTTTTTTTAATAATTGAATTACTATTCTTCAATTTGCTATATAAATTTAAAATAGTTATGAATCTATTGCATATTTTTTCTAGAATGCATTATTCAATTTTAAAAATAATTATTCTTTAATATAATATATAATTTTGACAATATAATAAAATAATAAGTCCCGAATCTGCAATTCTTTTGAAATTACGCACTGCAGTTGGAAATAAGCATGAAAACTTTTGGAGAAAAATATCTTTCCCTGTTTAAAGTTATAAAATTGCCTATCTTAAAAATGCATAAGCATGAAATGTGAAATAAAATCAAACTTCTGATTATTCTCAATACTCGACATTATCAAACAAAATGCAATCACTAACCTTGATCATCACCAACGATGGTAATCACCTATTAATCCTCCACTTGACGGATGATTCCATCAAAAATATGGTTGAACAGCGAGGCACTTCAATGCCCGTGGTGGGCATGGAAGTGCCCTACTGTATAGTATTCACCCGAGTGGAAAACCGCATAAAACCATAGAGAACAAAAAGAATCACCTGCGAATGATGATAACTTCAAGACTAAAAAATAATGATATAATTTACTAAAATATAATTTTTTAAAATAATTTAAAAAATTACCGCCAATTTAGCAATATTGTTTAAAATAATAATAATAATAATTAGCCATTAATTTGGTCTAAACAAGCTTCCGAAGATGTTCTTTGGAAGCTTGTTTAGACCAAATTAATGGTCTTTTAGGCATCCATTTAAATCGTAGGAATGGCTTAGAGTCATAGCAATTTTTAGGAATCTTTAGGATCGCCAGTAGCGATTCACTGGGATGCATTAAGTCAAAAGGTTAATAACATTGTATTAATTAATGTATTGTTATAATAGAATTTACAACAGAAAAAGTTCATTAGATAGGCAAAATTACAATAAAATCTCAATTTAGTAGATTAACAAAAGGCTATCTACTAAATTGCAAAACTTAAAGCAGGTAAAGATTTACCTTCCCTGTGTGACTTCTGATATCTATATAGCAGGCTTTTTTAATGAATATACTGTATACATGTTTCTCAGTACCTGTTTTGAACTACTACTGAGGAAGTTGAAGTACTGAGAAAGAAATCACTAAGAAATTGTTAAAAAAATAATAATATGAATTGATATAAAAACAGCAAATAAAGTTTCAAAACCGCCATATACACTGTAATTTGAATTTAAAAAATGTGTATATGACAATATATACAGTTGATTCCGCTTAATTGGGACAGTCGCCTAATTGGGACAAATGTCAAAGAACGAAAACCAAACTAATAAACTAATACAAAATTTAAACGCTTAATTGGGACAGTAGCAGAAAAGGAATTTTCAATTTTTGATATATTTTGGGGATTTTTCGAAAGTATGGCTACACATACACTAATCTTTGCCAAGATGTCAAGAAAAGATTTTACACTCAAGTAAATTTGCTTGGCTGAATAAAATTAAAAGCCAGCCATTTAATATAAGCCATCGTAGACTCGCTGAAATACCCCACCATTTAATACAAGCCATGATAGACTCTCTGAAATAAACCAAAATCTATCATAGAGGAAATCGTAGGAATGGCTTAGAGTCATAGCAATTTTTAGGAATCTTTAGGATCGCCAGTAGCGATTCACTGGGATGCATTAAGTCAAAAGGTTAATAACATTGTATTAATTAATGTATTGTTATAATAGAATTTACAACAGAAAAAGTTCATTAGATAGGCAAAATTACAATAAAATCTCAATTTAGTAGATTAACAAAAGGCTATCTACTTCCATTTGAACTTTGAACTGTAACTTTTGAACTAATGAGCAAATTTTCATGAAACTTGGCAGTAATGTTCTACCATTAAAGATAATTTTGATACTGCATCATTTAACTCTCTAGTTTTAACTGTTTAAAAATGACAGACTTCAAACTTTTGAAATATTTTTTTAATATATTCTTGACTATTCATTCGATTTTTTTATGATTTTATTCATTGGCTAATTTAGAAAGATAGTCATCTCATTGAAGATCTTAATGACACATCAGTTACATCTTTATCTGCAATACACCTATCCTCTTTTTACATTGTAGATTTGTTCTACAAAAATAATATGTAAATAAAAAATTATTTAAATTGTGACTAACATTTGTATAGAAATACTGATTTTCTATATAAATACTAATGTTGATTTACATGATTTTCATTTACTTGGCATTTTTGCAGGACTAATTTACCATATGAAAAGAGAGAGAGGTGTAATTTAAAAATGGTGAAACAAATGTTTTCCCTAATAACTTTTAAACTATTTGATGAAAGTTTATATAATTTAGAATAAAATTTAACTGAATTATTAAATCTAAAATTAGATAAAGTATTTTAATATTTTATGTATATGATATGATTTATTTCATTTTTTTATATATAGGATTATTTAACTGCTTTGCATGTAGCAGCACATTGTGGACACGTGAGGGTAGCAAAACTGTTATTAGACCGTAAAGCTGACCCAAATGCCCGTGCATTAAATGGTTTCACTCCATTACATATTGCTTGCAAAAAAAATCGTATTAAAGTGGTGGAGCTGCTATTGAAGCATGGTGCTTCAATAGAAGCTACTACTGAAGTAAGTATTTATTTTTAAAATATTTTAAACTGATTTTATGTATAATTTTAAAATTTTAAATTAATTATTACAGTCAGGATTGACACCATTGCATGTCGCTTCATTTATGGGATGTATGAACATAGTGATTTACTTGATTCAACATGGTGCTAATCCAGATGTTCCAACCGTTAGAGGAGAAACACCTTTGCATTTAGCAGCTCGTGCTAATCAAGCAGATATTATACGTATTCTTTTACGTAATGGAGCACGTGTGGATGCTTGTGCCAGAGTATGTAATTTATATTTAATTTTTTTAGCTAATTTTTAATTGTTAAAATTATGATTAATAACAAACAATTTAAAAATAAATCATTGATTTTATTATTCATATGTTTAAAATTATTTCAGTTACATTTCAATATTTATTAAATATATTACAACTTAAAAATATTTATATATTAATACATTTAGAATATTTTTAATGATTTTAAATTATTATTTTATATATTTCTAAACTTTAAAATAAATTCTGTAACTTTTGAATAATTAATCTTATCTATTTCCTATTAACAAAAAAGAATAATCAGAATAGTAGAATGAGAGAATTTCTTATTTTGATAAAGGAAAAAATTTTAATTTGAGATAAATGAGTATAAATAAATAGTTGTTTAAAAACCAGGTTAATAGCTTAAAGTTGAAACCCTCATGATCTTACAATCAGCTCATCTTTCCTACAGAAATCAATGTTATTAATCATTAATTAGTTTTAGCATGTATTTTTAGCTATTATTGGATATACCGGTATATAACAAATTTATAGAATTTTTTTATGTAAATGGTAAGTACAAGATTATCAACAGTAAATTATTGCTTATTTTTTTAATTTTATACTTAATTTATTTATTATAATTCCAAAAAAATTAATAGTACCTGTAAAATTAATACTGTTAATTACAACCTTTGCTAATTCTCAAAATAAAATAAATCTCTTTGTACTTATATACTTGCTTTTCTTTATAAAAATGATTATTTTGGAATTGTTAATAAAAGCTTGTTTGTTTTTCTTATATATATTTTTTATAAAGAAAATAATTTGTGATGTCTGTTGTAAATTATGAAAGTTTATCTATTGCAAGTTTGATTAAGTCATGTTTTAATTAATTACTGTATAAATTAAAGCTTTTTTTATATAAATGATTATATTATTTAGACTTTTTAAAATTAAGTTTTATTTCATATTAAATGACATTTTACATAATACAGAAAAAAAAATTATCTTTCTTAGTTTATTCATTATTCTGATATGCATTCATCTAAATATTAATTATCATTCTGGAGTAACACTATTTAAACTACTCTTGACTTTCAATAATAGAGAGGGCATATGTATCATTTGAGTAAATTTGCTGATCTAATCCACTTCATTAGTAGGATATTTAAATGAAAATTGTTAAACAAAATTTTATGAACCTTATAAATT
The DNA here is from genome assembly GCA_000484575.1 of Olivierus martensii. NCBI lineage: Eukaryota > Metazoa > Arthropoda > Arachnida > Scorpiones > Buthidae > Olivierus > Olivierus martensii. The sequence goes on along the minus strand of AYEL01092214.1, from coordinate 9,464 downwards.
TATCTAATATTTATAATTCTGCATATTTGAAATTTTTTATAATTTTTTGATGTTTTTGACCTTTTGGTTTGAAAACCACTGTTGTTGCAAATTATCCCCCCAAAATATTCTTGCATAATAATTTCCTGCATTATATTTTTGTGGCTCATTATAATTTCATTAGTATAATACAATCAGATTTCATTATTTGCAGATTCTGTGTTTGTATAATCAGTTATTTGTGAAAATTCATTTGTAACCACTAAATCGATTTCCATGGTGTTTTCGCACTAATTGCAGATTCCCACTGAGCAGCAAAAATACTATTATCAATGTAACCTAAATCTCTCTCTCTCTCTCTCTCTCTCTAATAAAGAAAATTGTTAACGAACATAGTCTCTGTGTCATTCTCGCAGAAAAGTCTCATTACCTAACTTTGCTTATTCCACACACTGCAGATAAGTCAAAAGTCTGTTCATATTATCTGCGGGTCTCACAGAAGAATGTGACTCTATGCTTGAAAGCAACCTCAAATTTAAGTGCCTAACTTCCTGCACATTTGCTTCTTATGCCAAGATTTTAAAAGATCTGAGGCAAAAGCAGACAAGGTTGATGCAGTTTTTAAAAGCATTTCAGGAAGACAATGTGTCAGCTGCCACATCAAACATCTTGCAACATCAAAAATAAGATTTTATGTATTACATAGTATTTTAAAAAATTAAATAAAAATACTGTAATTATAATAATAATAATAATTGCTGCTCGTCTTGCACTGTACGTTGCATATATTGTAATTATTTGTAAATACTGTAATACACATTAAATAAAGTGTATTTAAACAGAAAAACACATATAAAGCAAAGATGATGAAAATGTTGATAAGAAAGGTTTGCAGGAACCTAACTGTATATTTCCACAATGGTTCAATATTTGCTAATTCAGTATTTGCAAATAATTTACAGGACATAAATATCACTAATAATGAGAATCGACTGTACTTAAAATTCTTGTACAATTTTTGAAATTTTCTATAATATGAAAATGAAATGGATTTTGTATATGTATGAAACTTTGTAACCGTGATGCTTGAAATTTAAAGAACATCCGTATAGCATTATTATAAAAGCTGACATTATATTGGAGAAAATCAAAAGTCCAAATTTCAAATTTAAGAAAGCGTGATGGAAAGGATTCAGAAGTCGAAGGAGCATTAGATCAATGGATTTCTATAGTTAGCCTTCGAAGCGTGAATATCAGCGGCCCAGTATTGAAGACGGAGATCGGTAAAAACACTAATAATTAGGTACCTATTTTAATAAATCATTAAAATAGGTACCTAATTATTATTTTTTACCTATTATTTATTTACCTACGAATTACATATTTTATTTTAGAATTTATTACTTCGTTTAATTGGGACAAAATGGCTTGGCCCGATGTGTCCCAATTAAGCGGAATCCCCTGTTTTATTTATACGGAATTTGTTTACTGTATATGAAGCCCCTAGAACCATAAGAAATGGAAAAAATTCACTGATAATAACTCATTGTCGAATTGCTCCCCTTAAAATCAAATTCCTCCCATGGGGCGTGCCCCCCACATTGGGAACCACGAATTAAGAAACTTTCACGATCTGGGATGAAGTTTCGATCCCAGATCTACTGAATTGAACGAAATGTTTTCATGAAATTTAGCATACTATTTAATGTATCAAACTAATATTGCAAAATTTCGATAAATCTATATAATGTTCTATTTAAATATCGACAATGCATATAATTTTAAGTACAGTTAATTTATAATATAATGTTCCATAGTCTAGCAATTAGTGATAGAATTTATATATATGATTTACGGAAATTAAATTCCTGAAATCTAAATGTTTATTAAAATTTTTAAATTTCTGGAAGTTATTGATTTATTGATATTTTTTTTTTCAGAAAAATAGCCAAAAGAATTTAAAAATAATCGATCATTTTTTTTTTAAAGATTTTAATCATTATTCTTCTTCGCCAATTTGGCAGTATTGTATAAAATAATAATAATATTCCGTCATGGCGTCGGAATGGTTAGATAAACTTAAAAAAGCTGAGAAAACTTGTCTAATTCAAGATGGTAACAGAATTTTTAAGCTTTTATTATCTCTTAATTGTAAAGCATAATGCTCGAAATATGTTTTGATCATTTTAAAGCGCGGAATGAAGCGTGTAAATTCAAATTCAAAATTAGGCCTAACGTCAATCAGAAAATATTTGAACAAAATTTCTTAATGAATACTTAAAAATTACACAATACGAAAAATAATTGAGTATCAACGAATTGCAAAAGAGATTTAATATATTTTTGATAATTTTTATGCTAAGTGTAACTAATATTTAGTGGTGTATTGAATGTAAACAAACATGGAGTTTCGTATTATAGTTTAATAAAAATTAATATGAAATTATATTAATGCAAATTATATAAGCTAAATCATGAAATAAAATATACCTGAAATAAATTTACTAATAGACATATGATTAAGGGTATAGATTTACTTTCTGTGACTGTGTGACAGCTATATGTTGCTTATAAAGCAGGCTGTTTTTTTAATGAAGATGTACATGTGTCCCTGGACCATAATGTAAAGATCAACTAACATGAATCTTTAAACAGTCCGGGGTACGCATATATAAATATTCATTAAAAAAAGCCTGCTATATAGATATCAGAAGTCACACAGGGAAGGTAAATCTTTACCTGCTTTAAGTTTTGCAATTTAATAGATAGCCCTTTGTTAGTCTACTAAATTGAGATTTTATTGCAATTTTGCTTATCTAATGAACTTTTTCTGTTGTAAATTCTATTATAACAATACCTTAATTAATACAATGTTATTAACCTTTTGACTTATATGGATCCCAGTGAATCACTACTGGCGATCCTAAAGATTCCTAAAAATTGCTATGACTCTAAGCCATTCCTATGATTTAAACCTCAGAATAATATATAACAAGTATATAAATAATAAAATACTGCATTTTACTTAGTTTATAAACAAAATATATATAGATTCTACATTTTGTAGAAAAATAATTGTTAAGAAAAATTATTTAATTTTCTAAATAGTCGAGGACTCCTAAATAGGTGCTTTGGATCTCTATGGGACCATAGACTATAGGTTAAATATTACATTAATAAATTTGACATTCAATAGATATCAAATAAATCAATGATTATTTTTTATATATAAAATAATAAATTATAATCATTGCACATATAATTCATGTAGTAATCAGTCTTTTATTTCATGATGCAAAATTGATATAAAAACAAAAAATAAAAAAATAAATATTGTATACATAAATCTAAACAACTGAAATTAATGAATCTAATTATGAGTAAAAATCAATTTATTTTCTGAATTGTGAACAATTTTTAATAGTCCATAAAATATTTTTAGTATTTTTTTATGTTTTTGTACTTCTCATCAATAATTTTTAAATTAATTGGCAAATTTCCATATTTACCTATCAAAAGTAGTGTGTTTGTAGTATATTATCTTCATCAATAATTTTTAAATTAATTGGCAAATTTCCATATTTACCTATCAAAAGTAGTGTATTTGTAGTATATTATCTTTATTTTTATTTATTTTATTCCATAGTTTCAATAATTTAAAAGTAGTGGTATTATTTTTTGCCCAATATTTGTTTAATAATTTTTATATCACAATCTTCAATAAATTGAACATTTATAATAAACTTAATACTGCTTCTTTATAGATGTTTAATTAAATTGAACATTGATCTAAGGAAAGAAATTATCTCTTCATCTTCAATTATTTAAAAAATAAGACTTTTTACTGTAAAATCTAAATAAAAGAACTAACAAGTACTATTTAAAAAAAATGCTAGATATTTAAATTTGAGATTCTCTCAAATAATTTCTTAACTCTAATTGAGATGATGATTTGATTTCTCTGATATTTTAATGAAATTTAATAGGTTGCTTCTGCCATTAAAAATCATCTTGAAAACAAAATTGAATAAATCTAAATTCGACCTTTTGAAAATGGTACATTCACGGCCGTATTCACCACAGTGAATTAATACTTGGATCCAAGATCACTCCCATTTTTCGTATTCACCACAACAAATTTCGAGAGTTAATCTCCAACTGTGAGTGGTAATTCAACTCGTCCTTATCGACGGATTAATTCTCGAAGAAGGTTCTGACCTCCATGTTGAAAAACACCTGCAAAATTACAATCTTTGCGCACCAAAAAACGCGCATAAAGTCACGTGATATAAATCAACAAATCGAAGCTATTCTTACAAAGCAGCAAGAGTTAAACAGCCGATTGAATAATCCGGTTTCGAAAAATGTTGGTGAATACGAAAGAAAAATAATCGCAGTTCACAATTCGATCCTGATTTATACGATCTGCGAATTGACACTTGGTTGGTGAATACGGGGGTCAGATTTCTGATGTTTCCTATATGCAGCAATGAAAATTTATCCTAAAACGAAATATAGTGCTTATATGTTAATATTTCTTATGTTAGAAGCATAGTCACTAACAGTTTTTAGAAAAAGTTTTTAACAATGGGATTGTCAAATTATATTTTTAATCATCAATTGGAGAGGCAAGCCTTTAATTCTCTAACATAGACCTCATAGAATAGCCAAAGAACTTTCAGGATGGTGGCATTGGACTCTGCACTATGATGCTCTGGATCACTTAAAATAAAATTTTTACCTATTTCCTGATTTTACATAAAATAGTTTTCAAAATTTTTTCCTTTTTTGGGATATAGACATAAACATTTATTATATAAGTAGTCTCTGACTTAGTTTAGAGTCAGTTTGAACCTTGTCATCATAAGTTGGAGTGGTCATAAATTTGAAATGCCGAAGATTTATGAATTGTCCACTACCAATATTTATAATTATAAACTTAAAAAACACAAAAAGAATGCTTTTAGCATATTAGGGACTCAAACTCTGATAACTATATTGACCAGTCACAGAATTTATTGATGACATTGCCAACATAAGGACAAGTGGTTATAAGTCAAACTGACAACTATGTATTTGTAAGTTACAACTTGAAATATGGTGGTTTACATTTAAAAATTCATGTTGCTTAATTTATGTTTTGTATATTATTTGTTGATCTTAATACTTTGCATTCCAATCCAGTTTGTCATGATCTCTCTAGTTCTATTTTAATTTTTGAAAAATTTCACTTTTAGCAGTTTTTTTGCAAGTTACTTTCTTTTCAAAATTTTTATATTAAAAAAAAATTGGTAATTTTATAATAGGTATTTTAATATACAAAACAGTTGATTTTTTTATATTTACTTAAATAATTTTTTAATATCCTCAATTATCTGAGGTTTCAAAAAAAAAAAGAAATTTTTCTGATTTTATTCAAAATAAAACTTATTTTTATTTATTGGACAATCAATTTTTTTAGTATAGTGTCTTTGTTATGTTTTGTATCATATAGTAATAAATATGTTGTGTGTTTATAAAATTTTTTCAACTAATAATGGTTTCTTAGTTTAGTAGATGTTAAAACAAACATTATAATAATTAATCAAATGATGTAATTTCTAATTTCAAAACTATTGATGGAAATGTTTACCTGATTTTATTAATTTCATTGTTTTTTACATGTTATTGTATAGTAAAAATAGGCAAGATGCAAACAATTCATAGTTTATGAATAAAGTTAGTTTTTATCTTAATTGCTTTAAGTGTAGATGCTAATATTAATTTGATTGAAACTTGATACCAATAACTCTTCTATTGTCATTTCTCGTAATCAGAAATGGCAATTGCTGAAAAATATCTGAATTTTCAGCAGTAGATTTAAAATGAAATTATTAAAATTTTTATATTTCTAAAAGTAATAATGGTATGTTTTTAGGAAAAAGAAGAGTTCATTATACATTTTGTGATGGTAAAGAAATGGCTGAAGAATATGATATGAAAACAAATGCATTAATAGGTAAATAAATATATAAAAAATTAATATTTTTAATGCATGAAGATCATAAAATAATATAAATGTAATTTTTTTAAAAACTTATCATGTATAGCAAGAAAATGGAGACAGAAGTCATCTCTCGGAGCACTTGGCAGATGGGAAGTAGAAGTTGGTGATCCTGAAGGAGACAGAGAATGGAAATTGGAAAGTGATGGCTTCAGGGAAAATGTTTCAAATGTAATTAGATGTTTGATCTTATTGTCAGACTTAAAACATATACAATGGGGTATGCTAGAACGAACATAATTAGTTATATAACTTCATTCATTACAGCATCTGTTCATTCTAGCATACATTGAAATATATGTATTTAGGGGTAATCTATTCCACACAGAGCAATACAATCATTTAAACAGAAAAAAATAATACAAAATCAAAAATATAAGTGTAAAAATAATATAAAATAATTTTAACTTTTATACACTGTACATGTAAATTTATTTGGCTGGCTCATGGCCAAAATAATATAACAGAATAATTAAAAAATATATATTTTTCATTTCTAAAGGAACAAATAAGCAAATAATGAACTAAACTGATAAATCAAATAAACACAAGGATAGCACTATTTCGCAGTAAAGAAAAAACTTTTATTCACATAACTTTGCTAACATTTTCAATTTAACACCATCTTCAGGCAACATTCTAATTAAAACGGAATTTGAATTGGAAGGTTACAGATGTTGCTATGGTTACCATAGCATTTTAGAATACATTTGCTTACTGAGTTCTTTTCTTTTTAAAATTCAAACAGGTTAACATGTGTTATCATAATAAGATAAACAAAAATTAAAATCTTAACTATAGCAAAGTGAATTAATAACACTTATAAGTTAGTAAATATTAAATAAAACAAATAAAAGAACATAATTATAAATAAGTTCTGCCAACTATTCTCCACATAAAACTCTTAATACACACTTCGTTAGAGCACTAACGTCCTGCTTAACAGATTTTCTCTCTTCAAAACTGTTGTTTATTCAATGTGTACTTCCACACTTCCGACGGTTCCCACGCAAGCTTGGCCGCCACCAGATACAGTATATCCCAAGAGGATATGGTGGCGTAATCTAATTAACCTAACCGACGGTTCCCACGCAAGCTTGTCATTTATAAGGCCCTCTTTATCTTTACTTTTTATAATCTCCAGGGATTCAGTAATTACTGGCTGCGTATGAGGGAGGATCTTCTTAATTACCTCAGCTTTATCCCATAATATAACTATGTTCTTATCATAAGCCTCCTGTGCAAGAGAGGTGGTTAATCTAGCTTGCCTTAATATCTTTTCTATGATCCTCTAGTCTTTTAGCCACTTTTCTAGTAGTAACCCCCACGTATGTTGTTTTTTTACTTAAAACAAATAAAAGAACATAATTATAAATAAGTTCTGCCAACTATTCTCCACATAAAACTCTTAATACACACTTCGTTAGAGCACTAACGTCCTGCTTAACAGATTTTCTCTCTTCAAAACTGTTGTTTATTCAATGTGTACTTCCACACTTCTGACGGTTCCCGTCGGCTGGATGGCCGCGTGGTAAATCTTTGGCTTACCATCCTGGAGGACCGGGTTCAAATCCGGGTCCCACACCTCCAGTTTTTCAGGAGGGGTCCGGGCCCGGCCCGTTGAACCCCATCCTTCAACCATCCGGTTGACCCCTTCACAGGTGTTGGCCAGCCTGTGATGGGCTCTACAAGTGACCGCCACCAGATACAGTATATCCCAAGAGGATATGGTGGCGTAATCTAATTAACCTAACCGACGGTTCCCACGCAAGCTTGTCATTTATAAGGCCCTCTTTATCTTTACTTTTTATAATCTCCAGGGATTCAGTAATTACTGGCTGCGTATGAGGGAGGATCTTCTTAATTACCTCAGCTTTATCCCATAATATAACTATGTTCTTATCATAAGCCTCCTGTGCAAGAGAGGTGGTTAATCTAGCTTGCCTTATATCTTTTCTATGATCCTCTAGTCTTTTAGCCACTTTTCTAGTAGTAACCCCCACGTATGTTGTTTTTTTACTTTGTTCCTTTTCTTCAATGGGAATTCTATAAACCCCTTTACATTCCAGTTTCTGCAGGGGGTCCTTATCATTTCTGATTGCATTAAAAACGGTGGCAGCCCTTTCTGGTGCAATCTTTTTATTTCTACTCTTTGCTACTTTCCTTACAACATTTAGGTTCTTTAGAAAAGATACGGTAAAGAGATAAAGATATAAAAAGAAAAGATAAAGAGGGCCTTATAAATAACAAGCTTGCGTGGGAACCATCAGAAGTGTGGAAGTACGCATTGAATAAACAACGGTTTTGAAGAGAGAAAAATCTGTTAAGCAGGACGTTAGTGCTCTAATGAAGTGTGTATTAAGGGTTTTATGTGGAGAATAGTTGGCAGAACTTATTTATAATTGTTCTTTTATTTGTTTTATTTAATATTTACTAACTTATAAGTGTTATTAATTCACTTTGCTATAGTTAAGACTTTAATTTTTGTTTATCTTATTATGATAACTCATGTTAACCTGTTTGAATTTTAAAAAGAAAAGAACTCAGTAAACAAATGTATTCTAAAATGCTATGGTAACCATAGCAACACCTGTAAACCTGTTTGAATTTTAAAAAGAAAAGAACTCAGTAAGCAAATGTATTCTAAAATGCTATCGTAACCATAGCAACACCTGTAAATTCGAATTCCGTTTTAATTAGAATCTTGCCTGAAGATGGTGTTAAACTGAAAATGTTAGCAAAGTTATATAACATGAATAAGTTTTTTCTTTCATATAAAAACCACCTGCTTTATTTGTATATCAGAAAGCATAAAGCACTATTAGCAAGGAAAATATTTTTTGCTATAAAATGTTTTCGGACCCTTTCCTGGTCCCTCTTCAGTATACAGCTTTCATCACATTAAGAATAATTTAGAACAACAGGGAAAAACGTTTTCAGTTATATGGCATTCTAATAATTCGAACATTTTTAAAATTACAAAATCAAGAAACAGAATATTTTAACATCACATAAATATACATTGTAGTCTAACAAGAATAATTGCAGAAAAAACTTAGATTATATAGTTTAAAGATATAAGAAGTATATTAAATAAAACCTAATAACATATAAATAAAATATATAAAAATATTAAGAGTTCATATATTCTAGTCGAATGTATCATAAGCCCCATACGGGAAACACAAGAAAATAGTCCTCAGGTCTTCCATTATACCCTATAGGTAGATGGCACGTGCATAGTCGTACGTGTTGGTCTATGATCACAGGTCATTCTTGGCACACCATTTCCATGCTGCCGAAAGCTCCATTGGAGCATTATCATTTATGAGGTTCTGCTGGGTTCTTCTTTTCTCAATCTCTATAGCCTCTATGGTGAATAGTCCCCTAACATCTGTTACTGGTTTTATCATAGTGGCATTCAGCCATTTGATCTCAATAT